>ML208607.1:2157-26883 GCA_004369065.1 Pluteus cervinus
GGGGTTCATGGATTTCATTGGTACGTTTGCGTCCCAACGAGACGTACTAAACCTATGGCTGACTTCTTATTCAAAAGGATATCATCCGCTGCAGTTGACTGGTCAACAAGCAGGAGCCCATCGCGATCGCCAACTCGTACCACTTTTTTTTTTACAAGAGGGACTCCCCGTTCGTCTCGCCCGCAGAGTGGAAGGACTTGTTGAGTTGCCACACAACCTTAGCGCGATGCCCTCGATGAACTGAGCCAAGAATTGGTATGCAGAATCATTCGAGGTATGTCAAATGCCTTTGCGTGTCTGGGATAATCGCTTAACCATTCACAAGACTCCCAACCGGCGTCTGAAGCTTGTGTCTCGACAAGCAAACATTTCTGGAATCAACCCTGTGAACTACTAGCTCGCTCTGGGCGGTGTCACGATCTCTTCTGGAAGTGGAAGTTGAACTGTTAGCGGAAATGGATACAAGTTGAAGCGACGTTCCTGTTGAGAGGAGGTTCGTCTTCACAGTCGTTATTATATCTGGTCTTTCTCCTTAGCCCATTCATATCAGGTATCACGACGGTACTTCTGGGATTCGCGGCGTCCGGGAGTTCACGAATACAACAAGAGGTCCACCAAACTCCTCAAGTCCATCATCATGACCCAACCGCCGGTCGCCCAGGGCACTCTTGCAGGGGAAAACTCCCAAAACGCGCCGACATCGGTTACGACATTCGAACATGGCTTGATCGCTTCTCCATGTCCCGCATCAGAACCTGGTTCTTAGCTTCATCGGCCAAAACGTAGCTCTCAACATGACGAGCACATGAAGACTACATCGGGATAATTTGTACTCAAGCAAATGAACACAATACCATTCAAGAGGCTATTGAGAACGCGCCTTTCGGGTGTGAAGAACACAACCCCATGTTTGTATACGTCCTAAACAATCTTCCAACTCTTTCCGTGTCGTCGTCGAACAGTTCCGCGTTGCCAAGGAAGGCCGTTTACCACCAGTTAAAGTCATCGCCGTGGACGACTGTGACTTCAGATGAAGGTAGCGGGGTTCAGAGGACCGCGATATGATCGATTTGGGATATATGCATATGATGCTGGAGGGTCAGAAGATTCATGTTGTTTTCCATGGAGGAGATTTCAAAGTGACTATAGCTGGCTTTGGGTACAGTTTGCCCCTGTTGAGATCAGTAAGTCTTCCCAACCATCCCATTCTGGTTTTCATCTTGTGTTAGGTTCGAGTTGACACTGATGTTGTTTTTCTTTCTAGTATGCAAGGTACTTTCGTGGTGACCTATGGTTCATTGCTATGGATGGCTTTGATACAAAGGTTTATATTCATTGAAACTGACTTTTAAGTAGTTGTGAGCCTTTGCCTTGACCACTGTAGCTTCCAACTTGCATCATTACATCTATATCTCCCTATTATATCTCATTCAACCCTAGCCAACTGCTTCTGTGATGTTACCCCATCCTTCACATCTTCTCTGGTGAGTATCTACAAACTGATCTCTGGATTTGCTTCATCACTTGTCCCTGGGTTTGTTTGACTGGACCCAGCCTTGCCAGCCAAATGTAGAGGAGATAATGGCAATCTAGATGATAGTGATCTAGGTGGAAGAGAAAATGGTATTTTACGATGCACAACTCCATCTTCTGACTCTGTCACAAGAAGGCCATCCTCAGGGGTATTAGGCTCAACCAAAGTTGACTGAGATGGGGGGCTGCGTGTTTGATATTCCAAATGATCATCCTGCACTAGCCTTGGAAAGGTGCTTTCAGGAGAGTTAAGAGGAATGAATGTCACTTGTTGTTGTGCAGCAGCAGTGGCATCCACTGTGCCTGGAATGGGATCCAACCCAGAATCATCATGCTCTGCATTGACCAGAACAGAGTCTAAGTCAGCATATGGGGGGAAATCTGGGGGTAGGGTATATATCAAGGCTTCTTCTTGATAGCTTGAAGTAATGAGGTCATGAGCTCGAAATCTGTACAAACTTGATGCTGTCTGTTTGATAGTATAGCCAACATAGTAGGGCAGCCCAACCACTGCAAAAAGTGGTAGTTGCCAGAGGAGATTGATGATTTTGGTACTGAAGAACACATTAGTGAGCACTTATACCAGAAACAGACTAGGCCTACACTTTTCCACCACTTTAAAACCAAGAAATGTCAACCTGGTAGCTGAGAGACAAGGAAATTAGCTTACCCAGATTCAGTCAACCATCTCAAAAAGCACTGGAACAGCAAGAGATCAATCTATTAGAAGGCACAGAGCCAAAGATGACTTACATTGTTATACCTGAGATGTCTTTCAACAGGAACTTGTTGCATTCTTGCCAAAAAGAAGATGAGTTGATGGGTTGGCTTGTGGAGATCCCAACAACACAGAGGTCCAGGTTGAAAACCTGCCTTGGATAGTACATTGATTACTAGTGCAGAGAGGTGGTGTGCAGTAATTGTGAATGGGTGAGGAGCTGATGGCTGGGTTAGGAAAGTGATGAATGTTTCATGGCGATACTGGAGGAATTGAGTGTTGGTTATGTCCACCACTGGATACAGCACCTCATACAAAGCAACCTGAAGATCTTGACCAAACTCCTTTGGCTTATAGGCTTCAAATTCTAAAGCAAGAAATGAGTGCCAAATCAGATTTAATATAAGAGAAACATACCTGTAGGAGACACCAGTAGGCACATAAGCAAGTAATGCAGCCAGCATTGCTGCTCTGGGGGTATAGACTTCTGAACATCCTTCATTATGACGAGATAGAGGCTGTCCAGTTCCTTGAATGACTTCAAGCAATCTCCCATAACCAGATCCAACCGGGCCCTGACCCCAACAAGTCTTTGATTATCTTCACTCCCCAGCACAAATGAGACAACCAGAGAGGCATAAATAAATTGCCCACAAGCCCTTTTAACAAGCTTTGGGAGGAGCTGAGCAACTGCTGGTGCACAGTCAGCATGAATGTTCCTAAACGAATGTCGTAGGAATGTTTCTATGTCCAGTTGGTCCTGATTGCTATTTCCAAGTTCAATGTGGTCATTGCTGGCCCAAAATCGGTCGAAATCACCACTAATCCACAGCTCTGGACGTGAAGTGATGATCAGTTTGAACATCGGGCCCAGTTGTACGACAGAATTGAAGAGGGTATGAAGGAGAATGTCTCGCTTGTAGCGATTTGGACATTCATCAACACCATCGACAATGATGACCATGGGGGATGATGGTGATGCAACTTTCAACAGCGTAGACACGACGAGAGCCTGCCACATCCACTCAAACGACTTCTCAAAAACCAAGGGGTCATTCGCAATCAGCTGGAGGATGATGTCTCGAGCACCGGAGACCGATTGCATGATTTGCCACGCAACGGTAGTGACAAATCTGTCGATGACATAGTCATCAGAGCTATTGTGCCGAAAAAAGAAGAGGCTCGCAGCAAGTTGATCTTTTCTGGCGCAAGTTTCAGCAATAGTCTGCGCGATAGCAGACTTGCCGGTGCCAGGCCAACCCGTAATGAGTTTGAAGGATATGGGCGCGGTTGGGTCGCCGATCCATGTGTCGAAACCGGAGAGGATGGCTTGTCGCGTACCCCGGTGACAGCGAGGCGGCTGGCCGCGCTCAGCCGAGTCGAACGCCGCGCGGGTACAGACCCGTTCCTGGAGTTCTTCAAGCGGTGATTTGTGCCCTGCGAAATCACTTATTAGAAATCGAAATTCGTCAGTCAGACCGAAGCCTCACTGACCAGGAGTGGAACCAGGCGTAGTAGGGTTCGAAATCGGTTGGAAAATAACTTGGCCATTTGGCATGTAGGGGTTGAACTGGCCGAGGTTGGCTGACGCCATGACAACGTGATATCTCGAGCTGTGAGGACGGAAGAAGGTCTGAGAGGGCCAAGATGGCTTACGGTGGTGGGGAGGTCGAGGAGCAAAGAACAGCGCTGGCGGCAGTGCGGGCACGATGAGGTTCACGTTGCTGCTGTCATTCGGGTGGCTGTGAAGAACAAGCGCGCACTCGCCTTCATTAACGCTCTTGTCCCTCGCGAACTTATACGTATGGCCCTCTCCTTCAACGCCATGGGTTTCCATCCACAAATTGCATCGCAAACCCATGATTTCCGTTTCTGAGGGCTGTCTAGCCGAGATGTGTATGGATGCTAGTTCTTAGCTGGCCAGTGCGTATATTCATCATTTTACAAGTGAGTTGACAGACCACGCACCCGGTAGGTTACCATATACTGAACGAACAGAACCTGTGTCAGAACCCGCAGCTGTCGTCAGATCGACGGAACCATTTCTGACCAGGAGTGGAACCAGAGTTCGAAATCGGTAGGAAATAACTTGGCATGAATTTAGTTGCAAACTCTTCCTGCACAACCAGAACACATTCACACTGCTTCTTCGTTTCACTTATAACAACTCGTGAGTTTCTTTTCACTACGTGCACAACACCAGATTGTCAAATATTTTGGCCCACGACTCGAATCGGGCTCAGGTTGCGTTGACGTTCTAGCGCGTCACCTTATTTTGGTCGGCATGCATTTTCATAGGTGAGCAGTTCGTGAATCACACATCCGACCATAGACCACTATATACTATCTAAAACGAACAGGCGCAGCTGGAATGAGTACATTATATATGACCGTCAAACAGGTCAGAACCTTCCCACTGCCCGAGCAAGTTCGTGCTTATCGGGATGTCGACGTCGTTTTTCCTGCAATGTTGAGAGTCTCGACCTATGCAACCATTGCAACATGCACGACAGTTCCCTGTTAGGCCAGACTCAACCAATCTCCGTTGAGAGGCTTGAAACGTTTAACTGTCAACGTCAAACTCGCTGTGCGGTAAAAACCAATCTTCCAACGGCATGCTTGACATCTATCTGGCAAAGCCTCCGACATAGACACTCGAGGTTAGTTTGACTGCAGACACTCCACGCTGCTTGTCAGACGCCTGCAAATACATGTACAGAACTCACAGCCAAGTGATAGCTATGCCACGCCTATTTGAGCGTTATACGACCGTTCCTAGACTCTCCTTCTCCGCACCCTTTACCCTTCGCGACTGCGACTTCCGTTTTCCATGCATCAGGCGACCCTTATCACTCTGGGTAGGCGATTGCACACCACCCGACCGACGAACGTTGCCATCTTGGCCTTATCATGACATCCTCCCAAACCACGAATCCTTGTTCGTATTTTTCGGACTCAGTCCTCAATCATCTCAACTAAATTGGAACGATATGCCCTGAAAGACGCCGTGGGTGATTTTGAGTCCTAATATCGCGCATCGATAAGAGTGGTACGTGATTTGTACCCACCCCATCTGAATTGCAGTGACCGCATGAGCAGATATTTGATAGAGTATTCGTCGTCACGGACGTCATGCGTGCTACCGGCGCGTAACTTGTCGACTTGTTCAGCGCGCACGATTTTCATGACCCTTGTCGTCATCGATTGTCTCTTTCCTACTTGCCTCCCCCCATATGACTTCTAGGTTGATTGTTAGTCCTCGGAGTGTCCTCGGGGACGGGCGAGACGATTTGGAGCGTGAAGGGGAGGAATTAACTAGCCGTGTGAAGCACGGGTAGATCAATTGAATCGCGGTTCGGCACACTCAAACAATTTATTTTGTTTTGCAAGCGAGAACGCCAAGCAACCTCGGATCGGGATTCTGGCTGGCTGTTGGGAGCCATTGGGGCATGGCCAACGAGTGCGATGGCATCTTCCCGCTTCCGTCTATACCATCCCAGTCTCTAGATGCGGTTGAACGTGCGTCAATTAGACGCCATACGACGTTCGACCGTGGGGTTAAGGCATACATAATTTCCACTCCCCCATGTGCATCTGGGACGCGGGGAGAGTTAAGTATATCCTTTGCTTCTTTTCTTCTCCTAGATAATAATCACATCGACCCCTCACTCCCCCATTCCTTATCTTTCTCCCTTCAGACGGTGCTACCTCGAACGAGCGAACACCTTCCGTACGATATGGACTCAAAGGAGATCAAAAGCGTCGAAGACGTCGAGGAAGGCTCTCATGACACGAGTTCATTGGCAACGGGCACCTCCGATGTCCTCCAACGAGAGCACACCGACCCCGTACTCAACGCCAAGATGTACCTGGTCAACAACGTCAGTCCTCCTCTCCTCCTTCCCATTCAACGAGCTTATCGCACAACATCATAGGCCATTGACGAGATTGGTTTGACGAATTATCATATGAAGCTCTTCGTGCTCAACGGGTTCGGGTGAGCGGTTTCTCCTATCCATAACATTCAGAAGGCCAGGTCTATATTTGAACCGTACAGATATGCCGTCGACTCTCTTATTCTTCTCATCCAGTCTATTATTGCCACTCAGGCCGCCTTTGAATTCAATCCCACCTTCACGCGCGGTCTCACCATCGCGGTATACGTTGGAATGCTCATTGGCGCCCTCTTCTGGGGTCTGGCAGCCGACATCATCGGTCGTCGATTTGCGTTCAATTGTTCCCTAATTGTTTGCTCTGTTTTTGGGATATTGGCAGGTGCAGCACCCAACTGGACCGTCCTCGGGTTGTTCATATGTCTAAGCGGGTTCGGTGGTGGAGGAAACTTGGTTCTGGACACCACAGTCTTTTTGGAGTATCTTCCAAGCCAGAGTCAATGGCTGTTGACGTTGATGGCTTGTTGGTGGGGTAAGTGCCTCCATTGGTCACCCCTATCCGCTCCTCTGGGGACCGACTAACATCTTCGATTCTTGGTCAGGTGTCGGCCAAGTCATTGCAGGTCTCTTCGCTTGGGCATTCCTCCCCAACTTCTCCCGTGACTGCATCTCCGTCGCCACCTGTACACACGACAACAACAAAGGATGGCGCTATATCTTCTTCGCCTCGGGAGCCTTAGTCTTCGTCATGTCCATCCTCCGTATAACCGTCATCCGTCTTAAAGAAACTCCTAAATTCCTCTTGTCCCAAGGCAAAGACGAAGAAGTTGTCGAGACGCTCCAATTCATAGCCCAAACCCACAATCGGACGTGTTCACTCACGTTGGAGAAGCTTCAAGCATGTGGCAAGACGACCACATCCCAATCCAAATCCCGTTTACCCTTCAGCGATGTTCTATTCCACATTAAAGGCCTTTTCGCCACTCGCCGTCTGGGGCTATCCACCTCCCTCATATGGTTCTCATGGCTCTTAATTGGTCTCGCATACCCCTTATACAACGTCTTCCTCCCATCTTACCTCCAATCCCGTGGTGCAGACTTCGGGTCAGGAAGCGCATACACAACATGGCGTAATTACACTCTCGCCAACTTCTCTAGCATCTGGGGCCCCATTCTAGCCGGATTCATGTGTACGACTCGACTGGGCAGGAAGTATACCATGGTCATCGGAGCGTTGGTCACGATGGCCTTCTTCTTTGCTTATACCCAAGTGAGGAGCGAAAACCAAAACATTGGATTCAACTGTGCAATTAGTTTTGCCCTAAATATCTACTACGGAACGCTATACGCATATACGCCGGAGGTATTGCCAAGTGCGCATCGAGGGACAGGAAATGGTATCGCAATTGCCCTCAATCGGGTCATGGGGATTTTGAGCGCAGTGGTGGCTACCGTTGCGAATGTGCGTTTTATTTCTCGACCGTTTCCTTCCATTTTGACTGACTAGAGGCTGGATAGACGAATACACCAGTACCTATCTGGATTTGCGCGGCGCTTTACATAGTTATGGCTTTCGTAGCCTTTATCTTCCCATTCGAGCCGTACGGAAGGCGGAGCTCATGATCGTTCTTTTTTTGAATTACCTCTCCAATTCTTCGCCGCCAAAATGGTTCGATAATACAAGTTGTTTATATCGGGTCTACGATTGCAAAGTTAGGAGGGGAAATTAGATTAGATTCCCCCGTTCGAGTGGCCGGCTCACCTGGCAAAGTACCCCTAGTCCAATTATGCAATCGTAGCATTCGTTCCAAAATCTCGCAGACCCTTATCGAAGTGAGATTTCCTGCAGATGATGTACCAACGGACGCCCCCCGTATACATGAGTGTTAACACTGGCATATCGAGCACCGAGATCCCTACATTCTATTAGCGACTGACCAGAATACGACCTGATGCCATATCAAGAGATTTAGGTTTGTTTGACGCTGGAACCAGCCTTGAGCGCTTTTGCTTATGAGAGTTGCGGATAAAAGTTACCAACATCCCAGGATCTAATATTCCAATCCTTAGATCCAATCTATTTTGCCAAAGCACCTCTGTCCTCTGAAACACAAAATACTCGTAACCTGAGTATAGTAAGCTCAATTCGACGGTACATTAACGACCGAACTTCGACATGGTAGTAGAGACGATCAAAATGCCATATCCTTGAATGTGTGTAGGTATAAAGCAAAGGGGTCATCAACAGCCCAAAGAAAGCAATCGAAAACTAACTCGAGAACTAACACTGCGAAAAGAAAAGAAAAAAATGCCGGCTAATTTGTCCAAGGCAAAATGAGAAGGGTCGGAACGTCAATAATCCAAATGACAGAACAATTATCGTAGACGTTGATAAAGATACAGGTTATATCATGACATGCTTTCCGGATACGTATGAGGTTGTTGATGTGGATTGGGACGCATAACCTCCTCGTATATGAGGACTGGTAGATAGAATGATGAGATGAGAGTGAATGGGAAGACAGGACACTGACCCTTCAACTCCTCTTTTCCTAGAGCTTCGTTATTATCAAAATGGAAGAATGATGGATCGAGGGATTGAGCTGTAGGCTCGTCTTGTGGATCGTGATACGGCTGGAAGATGGTAACATAAAGACACACAAGAAACTGATAAACAACGACGTGCCTGCAGGTATGGGTGTTTAAGCGCCTCCCCGACTTCGATTCGTCGTTTGGGACTAAAAGTCAGGCACTTGTCCAATAAGTCAATCGCCTAGATCAAGGATTAGTATGACGGCAAAAAGATAAGGGTCAAATTTACCAATGGATTAGCTTTGGGGAATAGTTGGGAGAATGGCTTTTTCTTTCGGAATGGCAGCGCCCGTATGTATTCTCGTGATCTTGAAGATGTAATGGCATAAAAGTCGTCGATCGAGGGTGTCCCAAGGATATCCAGTATGAGTGAGAGTTGGTGATGATCTGGTCCACCAATCAGATTTTAAGTTCATGGAGCAGGGACATAAGCTCACAGTCTCGTCCAGGGAAAAGTGGCTTCCCGCTTAGCATCTCGGCTAATACACACCCCACACTCCACATGTCGATCGCTCTTGTGTATTCCTTGAACGTGAGCATGACTTCCGGGGCGCGATACCATCTTGAAACATAGGCGGGGTCTAATCAGCACTTCGGGATCAAAATCTGAACACAGAAAGGCTAGGCACCGCGTGGCTACATATTCTGTCATGAAAGTGCTTCCGTCATCGGCGTTGGGAGGTGGTCTTGCAGATCGAGCGAGGCCGAAGTCACAAACCTGCCAAAAGAAGAAGCGACAATTGAATAAATTGAAAGGACACGGGGCCCCACCCCCACAAGTGCAAGATTGACGGCATCCATGGTAACGATGTCGACGGAACTTACTTTGAGGTCACAATTAGCATTAAGCAACAGATTTGACGGCTTGAGATCGCGGTGCAAAACATCAGCCGAGTGCAGGGCTTTGAGCGCACGTAGCGTCTATAATAGGGTGTCATGACCAAAGGAGCGTCCAGAGATGGAATGAAACGCACTTGGTAGATAAAATATTGGCAATGATCATCGCTCAACTCCTGCGTCCGAATCACCCTATGCAAGTCCGTCTCCATCAACTCTTGGACGAGATAAACCTCGGTGAAATCGTCAAGGCTTGGCGGTCGTAAGATATCGAGGATAGCGATAATGTTTTCGTGATGGAAATGGCGGAGGAGTTTGATCTCTCGGAGGGTGCGCAGACAGAACATTGAGTGGTCGAAGGGGGTAATTCGCTTGATGGCTACCTTGCGTTGTGAGGGAATGTGGATTGCAGAGCTACAGTGAGGACAGAAGGCTCGTGAAGATCGGATGGGTGGTGTTAGAGAGAAAAACGGACCAAACGATGCCATAAGCACCTTCGCCGATGACATCCATGGGCTGGTAATTGGAACTAATGATGAAGTTTGTCGATTTCTCGTCCATGTCCGCAGTCCTTCGAGTATGCCGACGATGTGGAAGACGATGAGCACGGAGGGTCAAGACTTTGGCATCAAATTTTTTGCCGAAAGTGGTTTTTTGCTCGATCTTGTTCCGATTACGGACAAACGGCCGAGTTGGCTGCAAATTTGGCTCAAATCTGCAAACTGGTTGGGTTTCCCAGAAGCACGAATCCCCAAAGGCATTCCGTGCAGAAAGCTGATCCGGGAGGCGGTGTCGGTAACTTGATCGATGCGAATAAGGTCCCAACCCTAACCGATTCGCCAAGGGTCGCTGCCCTCGTTGCAGCAACTACGACATAACCCCGAACTTGTCGGGTTCACGAACTACTCGACCAGAGCCAACAGGGAAGTGGTTTCTAACAGCTATTCTTACAATAATCCCCAGTTGCAAGCAGAATTCCACCTAGGGTACGGTACGCTCGAATCTAGAGATTTTGCATTGCCGACTTCGAATTCTCTGTGGTAGGAATACCTCAGTGTTCTTGGCCCACCTCGAGGACATCTCGGCGGAGTTATCACCGACCGTGTGCCTTGGAGAACTTCGTATGAGAAGGATCTCAGCATTGTAGGGTTTTTTTATAGAATGACGGGAAGGAAGGATGTGCTGATGGTGTACACGGTTATCTGATATCGGTCAGTTGACAAAACTTGGTGGTGCGTTGTGGCTACTCGGAACGTAAGGAAATTCTACAGAGAAAGAGTCGTCTGCAAATGTTTACCTCACAACGAGACGAGCCCGGTCGAGGGGATTGACGATAGGTTAGAAGATCAGGGTGCAAGCTGAGCGCTGAGCGCTGAGGCCTGAGGGTCGAGTCGGAGCCGGTACGAACTTAGAATGTTAACTTTACAGTAAGGATGGCTAAATATTTTAGAACCTCTATGAAAAGGATTTGAATGACGGTGCCTCTCGGCGGACCCACAGGGCTCGATAGCTGACAATTCGGAGTTCAGGGATTGGCTGGTTTAATTCTGTGAAGCCGAGGTTGAACGTACTGACACAAAAAGCCACACTAGACTCTACGTCGGTCTATCTTTCATCCTCTCATCAACCTCACCTCGAGAAGGTATACTATCAATAGTGCCTGGTTTCTCCACGCACATCGCCGCAGCCTAGAAAAGGAACTTATTTACCATAGCGGGAAATGCGAATGAAGCGCCTACATACCTGGACACATCTTTCCAACAAACCGACGACATCCTCCTGCGAAATACCATCTCCAACCCATTTACCAGGCCCAAGTTCCATCAACCCCGCGACGAAATATCCTGTAAAACAATCTCCGGCCCCCGTTGTATCCTTCACACCACCAACAACTCGACTTGCGGGTACGTATAAAATCGATGGGCCATCCGGAGTTCGGTGCATCGATGGGAGGAAGCCAATAACGCCATTGGATCCAAGGGTACATACGATATTCACATCCTTTAATGAAGGTTGACTTTCGAGTCCTGAGATAACCTCGTCGATAGGTGAATCTGGTGTAAGTCCCGTGTTCCCAAAGGCAGATACTAGATCTTCAGCTTCTCCACGGTTTATTATCAACCAAGTAATGTTCTCCCATGGAACTTCTCGCCGAATTTGCTCCGCACTTGGAAGTGGTGAAGGGTTGAATATAATACATGCCTGCTTTCCAAACTTCTTCATCGCCTGAATTGTCGAATCGAAGTGGATTTCGTTTTGAAGGAGAAGATGGGTTGGTTGGATTTGGGTAGTAGTCGTCGTTGCATTCGAGTTCGTGAAGGAAGATCCGAAGATGGATGTGGGCGTTTGTTCATGGAGCTGGTTGTGGTTTGCTCCTGGGAAGAGCACTAAGGCATGACCCTAAGAATTCCGAGAGCCCCAATCCGCTTTCTGACATACCTATACTATTCTCCCCATCTTCTGCGACCTGTATCAAAGCTCTACCAGTCGGTTCCTGTTGGACACCACACATTTCAAGCCGCTTTAGTCACAATAGCAAGAATGAATATGGGAGACTCGACCTCAGAAACAAGAATACTCGAAGCATCCACGCCATACGAATTCATCTCATCTTTAATCCACAACCCATCCTTTCCAATCGTCCCATAGAACTTGACATTACCACCGGCTCGAGCGATAGCCACCGCTTGATTGGCGCCTTTACCCCCAATTCGGCTTTCATATTTCGTCGAGGAGATCGTCTCGCCAGGACGGGCAATCGATTTCACTACACCACGACGAAGCGAAAGTTGTGGTCATGGAAGTCAGATCCAGATTACTTCCTCGCATATACCATCCCCCCAGGAGGCGAAATGAACACACCATGGAAATATTCATCACGGTCTGCATAAAGCACAAAAACCACGATCTGAGTTCCATATACCCAGATGTCAGTGGTACTCACTGATTGATCCACGCACGATACAAAGGCACTCTGTGGGGTTAGCCATACTGTATTCACCGCCCGCGCAGAAGATCGACAAGAGACCGCTCAATGAACAGCGTAATCGCTACCAATGGGGATGGATCTAAGCTGAAGTCTGAAGAGGAAGTTCCGAACAAGACGGCCCGGCGAATCGATGCGCCCACATGATAGCGGCATGGTGCGCAATACGTTCGGCGAACCATAGCCACATCCCAACGTTTCACGAAATCCAATGGAGCAAGTGAAGAATGGAATATGAAATTTTCTATCGGTACATACAATCGAAACATCGGTCTCTGGCGCCCGACGCGACGGCAGAGAAGGGGCGGCGCCCTTCCGACGAGGGCATCTGGCAACGCAAACTAGTACACATATTACACTAATATACGATTGAGAGTAAGAAGCTGAATGTAATTGAGGAGAAATGATTGCGTGGACAAGAAAAAAGGTCATGACAGAGAGGAGAGAGGATTCTTGAAGTGCTTGGTAGTACTACACACCATCACAGCGCGATACAGTGAATCAAAGAAAAAATGGATATCAAGAAAACTGTGGTGGTTGTCAAGACAAAGGAGAAAGGCAGAAAGAAAACAGACGAGGTAGGTGCAAGATAGAGAGAACAGCGACGCTCTCTAAAACAGGAGCATCATCAAGTCTAATACAGAAAGAAACTAAATAAGTGGCACAGACGAACAGTTACACTTCACATTTGGAATGGAAAAGTAAACAAAGAAAGGACGTCCATGGCGGGGGTTTGAGAAAGAGGAAGTGGGTAACGTTAAAATACATCAATGATGCATGGATAGATTTTCTTTTCGTCAAGGTGTAAGGTATGGGATGGAGGGAGGATAGCGTACAACGTACAACGGAGGTGGGATATAGACAAGGAGGGCAAAAAGGAAATGAACAACATAACGTACATTTAGAATTCCCAACCTCACCCCATTTTTTTTCATACTTTTAAATCTCTTACAGTCTTCAACGAGAAACGGCATCAGGAAAACTTGTTTACCGATCCATCCTGAACAAATCATCGTCATCATCCCGCATAGGCCCAGGCATCGGCGTCACCACAGGTCCACCCAAGGGGCTATGCGGCAGAGGTCCCAGTCCAGGCTGATAACGGCCTCCATTGAAGTTCCTCGAAAGACCAGGAGGGACACTAGGATTGGTATTCGAAGCTCCACCAGACGCCGTTGGACCACGATTAGTAGCAGCCGAATACGACAACCTCGAGAACATATCCAACCCCATCGTTCCAGCTCCTGGATTCCCTGCACCACCCGACGCAGCGCCAACCGAAGAGAAAGTTTGCGTGTTCGGTGTAGGTGATGTTCCTGTTCCCCAATCAATCCCTTGGAATGCTTGGCCAGATCCATTGTTGGGTGGCGTGACGCCATATCCACCAGCAGAGCCAGGAGACGAAACGTTGGGTAATGGTGGAAGAGCGTGAATACGAGAATATCCGGCTGCCAGACCCTGAGGAAGACTTTGACCAGGCGCATGTGATTGAAGTGCGCGCGTGCTGGGCGAAAGTAAGACTGCATGCGCTGGGTTCTCAGCAGAGGTATTGGTCGTGGCTGGGATTGGACGAGTATTAGCGGCGGATGATACGTTGGTTGACGTTATAAGGGATGCATTGGATACGTTGGCAGCGGCAGCCGCGTGATTTGGATGGCTTGGGTTGTGTAATGGACTTTGAGTGAGGTCGAAGGGTGATGGCCGATAATTGGAGAGATGCGATGTCGGTGGCGACAACGCAGTGCGTGTACCGTAGAGTGGATTGCTGACATGACGAGAACCGGGACCTTGTTGTTGCTGAGCCCTGTAATGCGTATGGAAACCTGGGAGGAACGCAGCGCTAGCGTTGCTCGGACTCAGCATAGAAAGTGATGGGCTGCCATTGGCGCCAATACTGCCAACACTGCCGGTCTCCGCATTGACTGTACTCTCAGCACGGGTTGGGGTGATAGGAAGGGCGTTGTTAACTGGAAGAGGGGGTGCGTTATTATCAGACCAGATGGACTTGATGTCACCGAGTAACGAGGGTGCAGGGACCGAGCGAGAGTACCGGTGACCAGGAGCTGTCGAGGCACCAGCACCAGCACCAGACCCAGCAGCAGTTGCTCCTAAAGCAATCGCAACAGCACCTGAAGTCTGACCCGAGTTGCTTCTCGACATACGCCGACTGCGCTCTTCTGGGGTCAAGAGGTCCGTCAAAGAGCCTGGTATAAAGTCCTCCATGTCGCCATCCTCAACCGCGGTGTCTCCCTTGTCATCATCATTACCAGCCCCCCGCATAGGAACCACCCTTCCACGATTTGACTGGAAGTCATCATATTCGAAATGAAATTCATACTCTCCGGCCTTAGTTGTGATAGGTCGACCTTCCAGATTGCTCCGAGCTTGGAAAGACGAAGAGAGAGGTGTCTGGTTTCCGGCCTCATTACCAGGGGTATGATTCCCATTTCCCCATCCCTTCCGGCCTCCAGCAAAAGCTAAACCGGTCCCAAGACTTGAGGCAACACCTAAACCAGCCATTCCAGACCTCATCGTATTTTCTCCGTACGACATGAAACTAGTCTGAGTTCCGGGTGCTGAAAACGGGGACGACGATAAGACGCCAGCAACATTGCTTGCATGGGGAGTTGTACTAGTGATTCCCAGCCCAAGACCGCGAGAAGGAGATGTTGCTAAATTGACACCGTTGATACTGGAGCTATTGGCATGTCCGCGAACTGGGCGGGGGGAAGTACCGGGAGAAAATGCGATTGGTTGGCGACTCGGTGATCGGGCACTATGAAGCTGCGAGGTGACTGGGGGTGAACCAATTGGTCCATAATCCACAGTTCGGGGAGGGATGCTTGAGTTGTTGCGGGGTGCAGACATGGGAAGGGGAGAGGGCGTATTATTAGGCGACGCCTTTGCGTCAGAATGAAGAGTGGATGTGTTCGCAAGATCTCCCCGAGGAGAGGAAAGGCCATCCTGCCCTCGTCCTTGTGCAGGTGCGTTAGGAAGTTGTGTGGATTCATCTAGGGCACTGAACGAAGGGAAGTCGGTATCCTTGAGCGGTGGAGCAGGTGCTGAGGGAGAAATGGTTGCTTTGAGCATGCCCATGGGGGGACGGCCACCACTTGACTGAGAACCAAGCATGCGGGTGGGTGCAGTGGAACCACCCGCGAGCAAAGGATTTCTGGCGCCGCCGGCCTGAAAGTCTTTCTTGCTCCGGGCGTTCTTGTGACCACTTGGTGCACCACCTGGTCCAATGCCGGGTCCTCCTCCTGCGGCAGCGGCGGCTTGTTGAGCTTGCTTTTTGTTCTTCCTATCCATCGACATAGGTTGCCCGGGGAGGATATGCGCAAGGGCACATTTATGACCGAACTTGCAATTCCCCTTGATAAACCAAGCGCAGGGTTCCTTCTGGTGTCCTGGCTCTTGTGCACTATGCGAGAAGGGACAAGATGAACCAGCTGTACACCCGCCTACTTTGTAGAATTTACACGGGACATGCGAGAGATCCTTTGCTGTGATCGATTTAAGGAGAAATTTTTCAGGTTGAAGAAAGAAGCAGGAAATTATCATTAGCTCGCTATCCACGAATACGAGCACATATTCAGGTTTAGAAAACTCACATTTGGCGGAAGGTGCAGCCGCTTTTTGCTTGGAATTACGGTCATTCCTGTCGCCTCTGTCAAGGCGGTCTCCTTTCTCGTGATCTCTGTCTCTGTCTCGTTCGTCGAGATGATTATGAGCTTCTGTGGCCGGCATAGGTAAAAT
Organism: Pluteus cervinus; assembly: GCA_004369065.1. NCBI lineage: Eukaryota > Fungi > Basidiomycota > Agaricomycetes > Agaricales > Pluteaceae > Pluteus > Pluteus cervinus. Next base: position 18,473 of record ML208607.1, read on the forward strand.
TAATAAGGTAGGCAATGAACCCGACGATGAGGAAGGAAGAGACGAGGTGTGGGACGACCAGGACGGTGAGGTATTTGGACGACAGCAGTAGAACCCAGAAAAGATGCTGCTGGTCCAGGCACACGTGCGGATGACTCAGCTGATTACACCCACCGAGAGTCGCGTGCTTGCCGGCCCTTTTGGCTTGACCGTCGCGTCATAAGAGGTCGAGGCATAAGAATGTCCCCCTCTCACAGACAGGCAGGGCGATTGGGACCTACCAGCACCACTCGAATGTCCCAATGAAAACGCCTCGGTCCAGGGTCGGTTAGTGGCCAACTCATATCTCGTTGTCGCTTGACTTCGGGGAAGTGGCGGTTTGGCAGCGTGTCCTCAGTGGCCGCCACGCCCGTAAACTTCGAATTGCTGACCTTCTCATGAAGAACGAAGGCACCTCGAAGATCAGAAGCTTTCCCTGAGATCTCGAGGCCGGTTGTTCCCACACCGTCCCATCAAGCAAGACCTTGAACCTGCAAGATGTGTAATTTATCTTTCGTTTCTTGTTTGTCTTCCACTTCAACAACGTTACAGATGTCACGCATCGTTGCTGGAGCTCTCTTGCTAGCTGTCGAGCCTGCGAGTATCTTGACCAGGGCGGTCCTGACGCTCGTATACTCTCGGATGCGTCGTGTCGCGATCATCTCTTCGAGAAAGACGCGTTACATCGTTGTATGAGTCATTTACCTCTCTAGCAATTCTCTTCTTTACGCGTCTTTTCAGCGACAACTACGGGGGAAACGTGACCTTTTATTGCTTCCAGACGAGCTCCTTACCGAAGTTCTGAAATTGCTCGAATGGCAAGACATCCTTCGGCTTCGATCGGTGCGCTTTGTGACCGTTTTTTAACTGCAACCATCTTCTGATTGATATCAGACATGTCTACACTTGAACACCGTGTCAAAATCTCGCTCGATCTGGCAAACCATCGTAAAAAGTGAACCACCGGAGCACCTTTGGCTCGAGTGTCCCCTCGAGAACTATGGCTCCGGCCAACTGGAATATCTGTTCATCCGAAGGAAACGGGCAGAGGCTGGATACAAAATGGTAGCCGAAGGCGCTACACCTCACATACAGGTGATTCCCATCAGTATGAAGGATATTGCAGGACCTGCTCACCTTGTAAGAGGTGGGCGTTGGCTGTTGCTTGCGACCCACGTCAGATCTATCGTTTACTATGACCTTGAAGCCGAAACGCCGACTGCGCAAGCCCTTACCCCAGAGCACGAGGACGGCGACTTGGTCTCGATGGCTGTCGACATGGACTCCACATCACCGACTCTCAAATTCAACCTCGCCATGTCACGAAGGTCTGTCAACTCTACAGCCGACGCTCCAAAGAGTGTGGTGGAAGTGTGGCGTGTTGGTCTCACCTTGGATGACAATGAGCGCGGCATAGGCCTACATGCTGAGCGAATCGCATCGTTCGATCAGGAACCTCCAGGACGATGTCGCAAGATTTCTTTGCTAGGCGGACAGCTTGCAATGACGATAATTTATGCGCCCCACCGGACAGAGTACACTGTCACGGTTTCCTGGAGATCTATTCGTGGACACGACTATCCAAAACGAATGCTTCATCCTTCGACAGAGGTTGGTATCCTCATAGTATTACGGGACATAGGTTTCTGATTATTCTCCTAGGACATGTGTCTCCTCCAGCCCAATGTCTTGCTCACAACGGCCAGAAACGGCATCAATCTCACTTCGCTTCTTTCTGTTCCTGAGGTGACTATCATACCGGGAGACTCTTCTGGTATTCCTGAGACAGTGCCGTTCTCGAGTACTGTCCCCTTCAAGCGCTTTTCACCATATAATCTGTCGGATCGTATTATCTTCTCCGATTCATTCCGGTTTCTGGTTTATGCAAACCGTCAAGTGCTTGCCATCATTATCCATCATCAGGCCGATGGTGATTACCGCCTTGAAACATACCCGATTTTGGACGCCCCAGGCATACATTATGATGTTCAGCTTCCCGTTTCAGGGGATTATGTGACGACATGGCCCCATGACGGAGACGTCTATCTGCGACAGTTCTCTTGGGAAGAAAGTGGGGTATGCTCTTCCCATGTGGCCCGATTCAAAGCGTCCCCTCGCTGTCGACCGTGCTTCCAACTCTTTGACATTATATCAGGGCGTTTATTGATTCCAGATGCGGAAGGCCTGGCGCTTTATGATTTTACTCGTATCTTCGCTTCATCCGGGACAAGCATATAAATAGCCCTGTCGACAGTGTGTAAATAGCGAGGTGCTGTCTTGAGCTTATCGCATGCAGCTGTGCCCAAAATCTCGCCCAAAATTCAAACTTCCAAACCGCCATCGAAGCCGTATTGACCCTTTTTGGTGCGGCGGTCCGCGTGGGCCGAACTGCACGTTATTTTCGGCTGTGATCTTCATTCCAACCTCAACCACAATGGCTACATCACTGAATATTACGGCTGGAATTACTCTGCTTACCGTCGAACCTGGAATCATATTGACAAGGGAGATTGCAACATTTTTGCACCATCGGACGCGTCGTCTCTTATTCCTCTGTTTGAGAAACGCTCGTTGCCTTGCTGTGAGCCTGTTTTTGCTCGTTCACGCGTATCTTTATTTCCTAATGGCTTGCCTCTCTAGCGACAATGGACGGGAGAGCGTGGTCTTCTGCGTCTACCGGATGAACTCCTTACTCAGGTTGTAAAGCAGTTGGAATGGCAGGATCTTCTCCAGATTCGACAGGTGCGGTTCCCGTTATCTCGCGTCTTTTCACTCCGAATAATGCGCGGTTAGACGTGTCAACGGTTAAACTACATATCAAAGTCTCTCTCTGTATGGAGAAGAGTTGTGGAACGTGAGCCACCAGGGTTGTTGTGGCTCGAGTGTCCCATTGGCGCGTACAGCTCGAATCACTTGGAGTTTCTTTTTCTCCGAAGACAAAGAGCAGAACTGGGATATGAAATGGTGGCTAAAGGCGCAGAGCCTCGTCGGCAGGTAATTCCTGTGAGTATGAGAGATATTGCGGGGCCAGCTCATCTTGTACGCGGTGGGCGCTGGTTGTTGTTTGCGACCCATACCGGATCTATTGTCTATTATGACCTCGAAGTCGAAACGCCTGTCGCGCAAACTCTCACTCCAGAGCACGGGGACGACGACTTGGTGATGATAGCTGTCGACATGGACCCGACATCACCGACCCTCCAGTTCAACCTCGCGATATCCCGAAGGTCTACTAATCCCACAATTGACACTCCGAAGGATATGGTGGAGGTGTGGCATGTCGGTCTCGTCTTGGATAGGAATGAGCACGGCATAAGCTTACGTGCTGAACGACTTGCATCGTTTGACCAGGAACCTCCAGGATGGTGTTGTAAGATCTCTTTGCTGGGCGAACAGCTTGCAATGACGATATCCGAAATGCACGACCGAACACTATACATTGTCGCAGTTTCCTGGCGATCCATTCGTAAACGTGACTACCCAAAGCGGATTATTCACCCTGCGACAGAGGTTTGTACCTTCCTAATATCACGACGGGGCATAATTTCCTGATCACTCTTTTAGCAAATGTGTCTCCTCCAGCCCAACGTCTTGCTCATGGCAGCTAAAGATGGGATCCATCTGACTTCACTCCTCTCTGCCCCTGAGGTAACGACCTGGCCCAGAGACCCTTCGAGCATTCCTCAGACAGCGCCGTTCTTGACCGCTCTCCCCTTCAAGCGCTTTTCACCACATAATCTGTCGGATCGCATCGTCTTCTCTGGATCTTTCCGGTTCTTGATTCACGCCAACCTTCGAGTGCTTGCTATTATTGTCCGTCATCAAGCAGATGGCAACTATCATATCGAAACACTGGAGATTTTAGACGCCCCGGACGTACAATATGACGTTCAGCTTCCCGTTTCAGGCGCTTTCGTCGCGACCTGGCCCAAAGACGGGGATGTCCATTTGCGACAATTCTCTTGGGAAGAAAACGGGGCAAGCTCTTTCCCCGTAGCCCAATTCAAAGCATCTCCTTGCTATGACCCGTATTTCCAACTATTCGACATCGTATCAGGGCGTTTATTGATTCCAGATGCACAAGGCCTAGCCCTCTACGATTTTACTCGTACGTTCGCCCCATCCGGGACAAGCATATAAGTAGTCCTGTCGATAGCCAGCGTGAATAGCGAGGCATCACGGTAGTGCTGACTTGAGTTGGTCGCCTCTGCCCAAAATTCAAAGTTTCAAACCTTCATGTTCATATGGAAGTTGGTTCCCACGGTGTCCCATCAAACGCGTCAATGTCAACGCGAAAGGCCTGAACATCTTTTGATTTCCAACCACAATGTCAGTGACCGTTGCTGGAGCCGCCCTATTGGCCCTAGAACCCACATATCTCTTAACTATCTCTCTAATTATAACAAGCAGCATCGCTCTATTTATCCTTCGGTACACGTACCGTATTGCAGGCATCAGCCAGACAAGACTCCGATGCTTTTGGGTATGTTTCTTCCATAAGGAGGTACTCATAAACTCAGATTTACACGTAATTTCAGAGGCAATGTATAGGCGAGCGCGGTCTGATGCTGCTACCTGATGAACTTCTTGCAGAAGTCGTCTCAAAGTTAGAATGGAGGGATATCCTAGCAATCCGTCAGGTTTGTTCCTGAATTCTTCCCTCAGTGGCGTCACTAACATTTATGACCACGATAGACTTGTAAGCGCCTATGTTCAGCTTCTAAAGCACTCCATGTTTGGCGAAACGTGGTTGGACAAGAGCCATCCGACCTACTATTTCTCGAATGCCCCATCCAAGTTTACACTGCCGAGCGACTTGAATTTCTGTTCCTTCGAAGGAAGAAGGCAGAGGGGGGTTATCACAAGATAACCCAAGGCGCAAAGCCTCACAGGTATTCAATTCCGATGGATTGCGTAGATCTACAGGAAGCAGCTGTGCACTTGGTGCGTGGTGGGCGCTGGCTGTTGATCGCAACAAGACGTGGATCTCTTGTCTATTACGACCTTGACGCACAAAACCACGTTGCCCACATACTCGTCCCGGAACGTGGTAGTAACTATTCCGTTGCACTGGCCGTCGATATGCAAGACCCACCTTCTCTGAGCCTTTCCTTCAAAGTTGCATTGGCTCGTCAGTGCACAGATGCTTCTGGTGGTGTGGTGGAAGTATGGCAAGTTGATCTCGTTTTGGGAAATATCAAACAGGGGGTAGGGCTACGCGCCGAAAATCTCGCGTGTTTTGGGCAAGAAATTGACGGGCACTTCGAAATGCTTTCACTACTCGGTGAACAACTGGCCTTGACCATTTTCCACCACCCCCACCGTACGAGATACACGATTCTAATCTCCTGGAGGGCTGTTCGTGGACCTAATTACGCAAAGCGAGTGCATATGCCTGAATATGATCTAGTGGGTCTTCTTTCTCCTTGTATCTTGTTTGTCTTTAATGGTTTTAGTGCTCCGTGCGGTTCCTACACCCCGACGTACTGATTTCCGTGTTGGACGGCCTGTTGACATTGACCTCTCGCCTTTCTCTTCCAGAAGTCACTCACCTCCCCGATCGCCGGCGCCAACTCCCGTACTCCATACCATTCTTGGCTATACCCTTCGATAATGCCCGCCCTGAGACCTTATCAACGAGGATGGTTTTCCAGGATTCTATTCGATTTCTTGTGAGCGCAGGTCGAGCAGTTTATGGGATCATCGTGCGCGATCCAGGAGATGGCCACTACGGCGTCGAGATAACGAAACTCTCTGAACTCCCAGATATCCCCCACCCAACAATTATCTCACATTCCGCTGACTACTTTGTAGTTTGGCCAACTTGGCTGCCATTGGTCTTGCAACAACTCTGCTGGGACACGGGCAAAGGCGTTCACTTCCCCGCGGCCCACATAGACGCGTGCTCCATCAACGAACCCGCATTTCAACTTCTGGACATTACCTCCGGCCGTATTTTAGTCGAAGATGAACAGGGAATGGCGCTTTTTGACTTTTCGTCATAGGGACTGAGATTCTGACTTAATGCGCCATTCGGTAAATACCAGGTTTTCGAATATAGAGCTTTGGAGTTGCAAGTTGGCTAGCAAATTAGTAGATCCACTAATAGCGTCGGACAATGCTAAGAGCATGTTCTACGTATAAGTTCGGTGATTAGCCTGCATGTTTGATGGACCGCTGCTGGCGGTCTGCACGGGCCGAGACGGCCGTCCTCATACTGATTACGTCATTTTTTTTTGCCCAACATCTCGGCTGTGATCTGCATCCTCATTGTCAACCCAACCTCAACCACAATGGCCACATTGAACATTACAACTGGAATTACTCTGCTTGCCGTCGAACCCGGAATTATCTTGACAAGAGCGATTGCAACATTTCTGCATCATCAGACGCGTCGTTTCTTGTTCCTGTCTTTGAGAAACGCTCGTTGCCTTGCTGTGAGCTTGTTTTTGCTCGTTCACGCGTATCTTTGTTTCCTAATAGCCAGCATTTCTAGCGACAATGGACTGGAGAGCGTGGTCTTCTGCTTCTACCAGATGAACTCCTTACCGAGGTTGTAACACAGTTGGAGTGGCAGGATATTCTCCATGTTCGACAGGTGCGTTTCCTGGTCCTGTATCTCGCGTCATTTAATTCCGAATAATGCGTGGTTAGACATGTCAACGTTTGAACTTTGCATCAAGGTCTCTTTTCGTATGGCGAAGTATTGTGGAACGTGCGTCACCAGAGTTGCTGTGGCTCGAATGTCCAATCAGCACATACAGCTCGAACGATTTGGAGTTTCTGTTTCTCCGACGGAAAAGAGCAGAAGTGGGATATAAAATGGTGTCTAAAGGCTTAGCGCCTCGTCGACAGGTAATTCCGCTCAGTTTGAAGGATATTGCGGGGCCGGCGCACCTTGTAAGAGGTGGGCGTTGGTTGTTACTTGCCACCTACCACGGAGCCATCGTTTACTATGACCTCGAAGCTGAAAGCCCGGTGTCACGAGCCCTTACCCCTGAACACGAAGAAGGTGCTTTAATATCGATAGCAGTCGACATGGACTCCACATCCCCGACCCTTCGGTTCAACCTGGCAGTATCCCGGAATTTTTCCATCGGTCGAGGGGATTTGCGAGGTGTGGTGGAGGTGTGGCAAGTCGGTCTTGTCCTGGACGGAAACAATCTCGGTGTAGGCTTGCACGCAGAACGACTCGCGTCGTTCGATCAAGAGCCTCCTGGAAGATGTCGCAGAATTTCTCTACTGGGAGAACAGATTGCCATGACCATATTTTATATGAGCCATTCGGAAGTATATACCGTTTGTGTTGCCTGGAGATCAGTCCCTGGCCCCGACTACCCGAAACGGATACTTCACCCTTCCATAGAGGTTGGTGCCACCTGTGTCAGTGCAAATGGCTTTCTCTGATTTCTCTCTTAGGCTATGTGTCTGCTTCACCCAGATGTCCTACTCTCGATCCAGACGGATGGCATCAAACTCACTTCCTGTCTTTCTCTGCCGGAAGTCACCACGGTGCCCAGAGGCTCAGGGTATATTCTGCAAACATGGCCATTCTTGACGACTCTCCCATTCGACTCTTTTTTCCCCAGCGATCTATCTGCTCGTTTCCTTTTCCCCGATTCTTGCCGCTTTCTGGTTTGTGCAAATCATCAAGTTCTTGCTGTCGTTATCCGGAGTCAGGCCAACGGTACTTATCACATCGAAACGTTCAAGGTTTTGGATGTTCCTGAATCGCTCTACGATGTTCAAATATGCGTTTCGGGTGATTTTTTGACATTCTGGCCCCAGGATGGAGATGTGCACCTGCAGCAATTTTCTTGGGAGAAGAACGACGCGACGTCTTTTCCAGCAGCAAAATTCACGGCGTCTCCGTACTATGAACCATGCTTCCAGCTCTTTGACATCATATCAGGGCGTTTGTTAATCCCAGACGCAGAGGGCCTGGCCCTTCATGATTTTACTCGATTTTACTCGTACCTTACAAGCGTATAAATAATTCTGTTGATAGCATGCGTGAATATCGAGGTGCATGGTAGTGCTGCCTTGAGCTGCTGTGCCCAAAATCTTGCCCAAAATTCCAAATTCCAAACCTTCTAAGTTGCTGGCTCGTATTGACCGCCGCCGTTGGCCGTCCGCATATGGCACTGATTACGTCATTTTTTTTGGTCAACGTCTCGGCTGTGATCTGCATCCTCAACCTCAACCACAATGACTTCGTTGAACATTACGACTGGAATTACTCTTCTTGCCGTCGAACCCGGAATCATATTGACAAGGGCTCTTGCAACATTTCTGCACCATCAGACGCGTCGTTTCTTGTTCCAGTCTTTGAGAAACGCTCGTTGCCTTGCTGTGAGCTTGTTTTTGCTCGTTCACGCGTATCTTTGTTTCCT
>ML208608.1:0-27003 GCA_004369065.1 Pluteus cervinus
ATTTATTATGCAGCTCATCATTTCACATGCAGAGTCATCCACCAAAACCAGATGTGGTTTCATAATGGTTTTGTTTCTCAAATGACACCTCAAGGATCAGTAGAAACTCAAAATGATTTATACCATTATGGCCAGCAGCAAGCTGTCAGTGCAATATACCAGCTTGTATAAAGCTACTCTACAAAAAAAACCGGACTCGGACTTGCCAGGCATAGCCATGGCCCACTAACTAAGTGATATCATTGTCTTTCCCTCTGCCAAGATTACACACTTTAATTTGGACTTTTAACTGGAAGAGAGGGAGTTTTGCTCTTCAGTCAGATGTTCGTATGGATGACTGGGTTGAACATAGAAACCATTGGGAGCACAGTATTGTTCGTCATACGTACGCTTCCCCTTCCTCTTCACCTTCACCTAGTTCCACTTCATCCTAGATTTAGACGTAATCATTATAACTAATTATTAGACATATAGACCTATAGAACCCTGGAACTAATTACAAGTTTGTACGTTTGTTTTCTTCGCATCGTAATCGCTTTATTTCTTTTTCGGTTGTTCGTCGCAAGTTCATTTGTGCTTCGTGTTCGTCTCTCTTTCTCTCTCTCTCTCTCTCTCTCTCTCTTATAACATTTCTCACTTTCCATCTTCTCCTCTTTGACAATGGTGGCCACACCTGTACTTGGTGAGTACTCTGTTGACTTCTCTCTATTAGTTCTGACGCTTTTTGAGCAGCTTCCAGTGAGGTCTACCTTATGGACGACATCTTTCAGCAAATTGCAGCCTACGCTACCATAGACGTCCATCAACACTGGTACTGCACCATCATCCAACACTTTCCCCGTTTTCGAAAATTCTCCACCTACCCCTACCCCACCTCTATACGCTTGCAGACACATCAAGACGTCGTCTCCTTCATCAACGAGGTCATAGATTGGGAGTTGAAGTTCGGTAGAAGGATACGCCTCGACCACCACAGAAGATATGCGAACATCAACCTCCTCGAGGCTCCCAGTCCACCATCCCGCCACTTCGCAAACAGCTTCGCATCAATCTTTCCATTACTGTCTCTTACGGATCTAAACCTCCATGTCGGTTGGGATATCAACTTTATGGACAAGGTCCGCCAAATTGGTTTGGCATACGGAGGTCTTAGGACTTTGCGCATCAAGCACATAGTCAACTTCAATATTGGAGATACCAGCGTAGAGTTTGATGAGAATTGGAATGACCAGAAGCGCATAGCCTTTGACGCCCAGGATATACAGTTCGTAAGTTTGATTTTCTCTCTACTTTTATGCTATGTTTCTGACTTGTTGAATCCTAGCGCCCACGTCCATGGGCTTCTCCCTCATGGCCACTGATGCTGTCGGCCTTTTCCTCCCTCCGCATCTTCTCTATCAACACGCCCCTTCTGTTGACAAGAAACGAGAATGAGGATCGCTACGTTAAAGATTGGGCAGAGCTTTGTCCCACCCTCTGCCGTGTTTATATCTATCATGGCTATGACTGGGACTATAACTTCCAGTTGGATCTCTATTCGAGAGGTGCAGGAATAATAGTTTATACGACAAACTTAGGAAGAACGTGGACAAGAGATCGGGTTCCTGCAGTTGGTTTTCCTTGGTTTGCGGTAACCCCTCTTGTCGCGACTTTCATGTGTCTTGATGATGATAAGTTCGGACCCCAAGATGATGTCCCGAATGGCTTACTTCAACCGACGTTTGACCTGCATGGTGACTGCAGACTTGGGTGGTACAGTGATGACGATGATGACGAGGACCATGGGAACAATGTGGACACTGTGCAAGATGCAAACCAGTGATGGATATTACTAGACTAGTTTCTGTACATATTGATACATTATAGAAACCTGTAATATCACTTGACTTTGACAACTTCAGACGTGAACTTTGTGTTGAAAATCCCAGAACATCCCAGAAATAGACATTTAGACGTTTAGACATAGACAATTTGTGGACATACCTGCCAAAACAGAAAGAACCGAATATACAACACACCAGCCAGGCCAGATTTCGGAAATGGCCGCCAAATCAGAAAGAACCGAATAAGAGGCAGCTCAGCTGTGCCAGTTTTCGGACAATGCCGCCAAATCAGAAAGAACCGAACAAGCTCCGACTCACTGCAGTGAATTCTCGGAACTTACCGCCAGATCAGGCATTGGATCTCGCCTTCCCGTCAACTGATAAAGGCCGAGCCGTCACTTCGTTCCGGACTTGGAAAGGGCCTGTCCTTTGCGGGATGGGATGCTCGTTGGTGCTTGGTGCTTGTTGCGGGAGGGGTCTCATATTTCAAATACAGGCTGTGGCGCTTTTTTCACCTCCATCAATAGATATTGAGAAGAACCTTTGATCATGATTCGTCAGGCTTAGATTGCCTGCCACAATTTATATATTCCCCACGATCAGATTTGAAAGTCAAACAAGTCCTCCCTCTTCTCGTGAATATGTCTGATGACGACGATGTCGACTACTGCCCCACTCACAATGTCCGCTCTGATGACAACAACATCAATTACTACCCCACTCACAACCTCCGCTTGGCAGATTGCCTTCGTATGCACTGGGGAGTCCTACCCGACCTAGTCAAATGTGCCATGGCTACGCCTGGCAAGTCCGAGACCTATTTTAGGATTTAATTTAATTAGTCTTCAACTTATATATAACTGCAAATGCTCTTTTCTGTCTGTAAAAGTACAAGTCTCTGTTATCAGTCAAGTGCCCTTGGTCAACAATGTCAGGCCGAAAGCCATCATGAAACCACATGTGGTTGCCATGGAAGATGCGACATGTGAAATGCTCTGAATCTGCACCATAATATATGATACCAGCCAGCTGGTATTTAAAGACTTGGTGATGGACCTGAAGTACAAGGTTCAGGTCTAGTGCACATGTGCAACGTTCAATATCAAAGCCCAGTAGAGGTGGTGCATCTTGGAAGGTTCGGATATTGCTAAGCTTTACCTGGCATATTCTACAGTTTCTGGCCCCGTTGAACATTGGTTTAGTCAACCTTGTTTGCAGGTCCAGGTGTACACCATCACTGTTGAGTATAATTGTGTGACAGTTGGTGTTTTCATGTTCTGACACCTGGTTGAAATGCCCGCTGAGGCACTGAGAAGTAGTAGAAGACACTATCCAAGGAGATTTGAAGATCTTGAACAAGATGTCATTTACACTAGCATATTCACCTATTTCAAACTCATGCTGGTGATTTGCAGCCAGCTGTTCCAAAAACCGGTCTCTTGCCTCAGAGAGGGTCATGGTCATATTATGGACAAGGTGGAAATCTAGGGCCAAATTTCTGAGATAAGTGCTTGCCTGCTGATAGCTGGTGAATGCCGCTGTCCAATGGTGTGGGTCTGACTTCCATATGTTATATATGATGGTTATGACTGCATCATAGGAACAGCTGTTGTTGACCCACTTTGTGCCTTCAGGAACAAAGTCAGGTTCCTCGTGGGTACTGCTGGCTGGGGTATGCTCAGTTTTTTGTTTCTTGTCTTTATGTTCATCTGAGTTTTTATCTGGATTCAGGACAGCAGTGTGGAATGGTCCAGCTGCTACAACCACAACTGCTGGTTTGTTGATGGATTCAGTGGTGGTACTGGGATTCAGGACAGTGTCTAATGGTCCAGCTGTTCCAACCACACCAGATGTTGCCATCACAACTGTTGGTTTGTCAATGGTTTCAGTGCTGGTACTGGGCATTGTCTTTTGACGTTTGTCACGGTGCTGATCTGAGTCTGTAACCTTCTTTGGAATTTGGGTTATGCTGGTGTCTATGCCATGTTTGGGTGTGGTGGCCATCTTGTTGACAATCTGCCAAGGGCTGTCCAGGTCTGTGTTGAGTTTGAATGGATTTTTCTTGGTCCATCTAATGGCTTCATGCAGGTCATCCACACATGCTTGACTGTCTGTCTCTGCCATAAACTTGTGAATGGTTGAATTTCTAACACCTGTCAGGATCTCAGGCCTGAGCTTGCCATTGTAGTTCAAGAGGGTTATCAGGTTAAGCATTTCCAACTCTCTGAACTCACCTCGAAGTGCTCCACTGATTCCAGCTGTGATCTTGTCCTTTCCATACTTGTCTAATATCAGTGTTCCTGCTGCAGAAGTCCCCCTGGATAGAGCGGTGTATACATGGAGCTGTGACTTGCTTGAGCTCAGGTCTACTGGATTGTAGGGTCTTGTTTTCCCTTGTGATGCATAATCTGTCATGGCAAAGTTGAGTTGCACCTCAACTTGTGTTCTGTTGATCTTGACTTCTGGGCCGATAGGCAAAACCGCTCCAGTTATGGTGGTGGTTGCGTACACTGGCACCACATTTTCAGGCAAGCCTTCAAACTGTACAGTCTGTGGAGGGTTTGCAAGTCTCACAAACAGCACCTCCAGAACCCTTTGGCCTTTGCTGCCAGTGCCATCAACCCAACCATACACAGATCCTTCTTGGCCTTTGGTTATGCAAAGTTCAGTGGCCAGGTTGCTTCTGATCATGACAGGCAAGCCTATGCATAAGGAAAGTTTACCTGGTATCTGCCTTTGGGTGCAACTTGTGGGCTGGTTCCAGAGCCATCTCTGAGTCTGGGGGGGAATGTTCTTTGTCTGCTTGAAAACCCTTCTCTTTTTGCCCTTTGACTTTTCCTGATCTACAATGTACATTACGTCTTCTGAGTAAAAGTCCTGCAGAGTCTGGTTAGTTTCTGATGCAAACCGAGTGGTTCCCAAATTGTTTAGAGCATCTTTGCAAGCATTATACGAGGTGATTATTGGCACATGTCTGAAGTGCTCGTCTGCTATGTTTGGCCTTTCTGGATCAGAAGAGTGGTGGACCCTGGTATCCAGGAATTCCAGGTCTTGCTGTGTGCATGCCCCATATCTCATATTGATCAGGGCAGTTCTGAACTTGGCATCTTCAAGTGACTGAGTCTTCTGCCTCATGTTTTCTTTCAGCATGACCACCGTTGTGACCTGATGCCAGAGTGCTTTTCCTGCAATCTTTCTTTGATCATTCAAGTCAACAGAGGCCACAGAAGGAAGCCTTTTTGTGTAAAGGGAATCATCTTCGTGTCCAAACACAGGTGGCAGTTGTGCAAAGTCACCTGCAAACACAATGTTGATGCCACCAAAAGGGTCAAGGCTATTGTTCAGCACTCCAGCAAGGCGTTCACTGATAAGGCAAAGATCCCGGCATGCAACCATTGAGATCTCATCAAAGAAAATGTACTTTACACCCAAAAGCCTGGATTTTACTTGGGACTTCTGCTTCGGGGTTATAGTATCTGTTTTGCGATCATTGATTCCAAGAGCGGAATGGTATGTTGAACCACCAATCAACGCTGCAGCTGTTCCAGTGGGCGCTATCTGAAAGAGTTCATACTGCCTTCCAAGAGTTGTGAAGAATGATATCAGTGCCTTCAACACCTGGCTCTTGCCTGTGCCACCCATTCCACCAAGATACATCCGCAGCTGATCAGGGGAGACGCTGACTGAATGATTTGCCACGATCCGGAATGCTCGCTCCTGTTCTGCATTCAAGCTGTACATTTTTATGACTGCATCACTCTTGTGCTGATGAGCCTTCGAGTAAAACTTCTTTTCCAGGTAGGACTTGTCCACCACCTTGACCACATTGACATCCACTGTGTTGTAGTCTGTATTCAGGGGCTGTGCCGACTCAGCTATTGATTTGGCCATTTGTGTCATCCTCTTGTCTAATATTCTCTGCCGGTAGGCTGCCACTTCAACTTTCCATGACTTGTTTTTAACCTCTTCTGTTATAGGTTCTGTGCTCAGGTCCAGGTCCTTTGGAAGCAGCTCTTGGTTTGGTACAACCCACTTTGTCTGCTTGTCCATCAAGTCCCTCATATTTACAATCTTTGTTTGCACTGTCTGGGATTTCTTGTTTGGGATTTGGGACTTGGGAAGAAAAAGCAGATTGTGGAATTCGTCCAGGGTGTTCTCAGGTATTTCCCAGCTATAGTCCTCCTCCTCCCAAGTGTTGTCTTCCATGTCTTCTGCATGCTGGTAACCTGGTAAGGTGGCTGTACCTGCTTTCAGCTGCGCATAGAAATCATCGTTTGCGTCCATGCACTCGTATCTGATGTGAAGGTTTTTCAGAAGCAGCTTCTGGTGTTCAGTGAATGGGTGGGTTGCCAATTTATCATCCCAGGTCTCATCCTCTGCTTTCAGGTGCTTTCCTGTTCTCCACGGCTTAAACAGTGTCATCATTGTCTTAGCATAGTACTCTACGTCTCTGTCTTTCCGGGGCAGTGTGGCTCCCACAAAGTTGGGGATTGTGTGCTTGCTTGGTGGTCTTACTCTCAACACCTGACTGTTTGAAAAGGGGTGGCCAGACAGAAATCGATAAGTAGCTGGTGCTGGGTTTCCTGGGCCATTTGGAAAGTCATCAGTATTGATTTCAAGATCAGCTTTGCATATTTCCACCTCGAATTTGATCTTTTCTTTTGGGTTCTCTGCCTCTTCCTCAACTTGTTCCTTGTCCAGATTGGATATCCTTTCACACTGGGCTACAAAATCATACAGATTCAAGTGCTCAAGCTCTTTTGCCCTGAAGACGTAGTCGTTGACAGGAGATAGCCCCAAGATTTTATTGCCTTTTTTGTAGAGGACCAGCTTCTCGTAAAGTGATTCTCCACCCTCATCCTCTTCTGGCCAAGCTTTGCTAACTTCCTGTACATATCTTTGCCAGTAGATGTAGGTAAAGTTGTGACTTGTGTAGTGGTCAGGATTGCCTAGCAGGTAGAGAGAGGCCATCGGCGAGCCTATCTCCATCTTTGAAGTCAAGCCGTTGACAATCTTGGTCATAATTGATCTGGCCTTGTCATGTGCAGGCTCATCTCCAGAGAGATACACAGAATGCCTTGCAAACATGGATCTCATGGTGTCAAAAATGACCCTGGTCTTCAGGTAGCTCTTTGTGATATAGTCTGTTGCATACCGGACAATCCCAATGGTTGCTGTGCCAGATTTCAGGCTAGTCACGTCTGTGTTGCACCTCAATAAGTATGTGAGCACAGGTGTGATGGTGTTGATCCAACCTTCCTTCTTTTTAAGCACCAGACCATGGCTCTCTTCGTCGACGTGAGTTTCATTGACAAGCAGTCTTGGAAACCTTGCACGGCACTTCCCAAATTTGTTGTCCATGCAACCAACATACCTTTTGGCCTTGTTATGTGTGCCGTCTTTGTTTATGGTAGAGCCACATTTATGGATGTTTGACTTGGAAATGAGGTCATCAGTGGTGTTCAAGTAGTATGTGTACCAAGTCTGGTACTCTTCACACAGATGGCATGACCCACATGCCAGGGCACACTTTTCAGGAGGTGGGACTGGCATAGTTTCTGTTGGGTTCTTGTAGATTGATTTCCCTTTTTCATCCTTTTTTAACACTTCCTCTGCTGCTCTTTCAAGTACCTGCTCTTGATTTCCAGTTTGAAATTCGCCAACGTGAACACTTTCCATATACTCTATCATCTTCTTTTGGAACATGCCATCCTTTTCCTGGAGCCTATCTCTTATTTCCTGGTATGAAAGGTTGCCAGCTATCCAGAGCAGCAGGTGCATATGCAATGTGAGCCTTCCCTGTTGCTCAACAGTACCGTAGTATGCAGATGTCTGACCGTATATGCCCAGGTGGTCAGTTCCTATGCCCAGTATGTGTTTCAGGAATAAAGACACCATGACGTGAAAGAATCTGGCTGCACCAACTGGGTTCTGGCACACCAGCCTGAATCGGTCACCATACTCCAGTATTGTAGGCTGGAACTTTTCCTTTCTATCCGCATAATAGATGGATAGCGGGTGCTTGTTGTCTGCTGGTGAAATAGTGATGAACCAGGAAGGTGCACCTTTTGCAATGATCAGAGACCAAATCTCATTTCTCATGTATTTCTTGCTGGTCGTAGAGCCCTGGACGTGTCCTCCAATGTGGTCCAAGTCTCTGATCACATCGTAGCAATCTTTTTCCTTCTGGGTGGTTGGTTGAATGGCCTCTCCAGATTCAAGCCGTTCTGAGAGGTCGTTCAGCACAGAAACATCCAACCCCAGCACCCGTTCACTTATCTGATCAAAGTTCTCTCTGTCCACAATCACAAAGCTGCCACTTACGGCAGCTTTGATTTGTCCGTGGCTAAAAGCCACAAATGGAAAGTAGGTGTCTGTCTGGAACCTCTTGTCATGATACATGAGCAGATGTCTCTTGTGCTCTTTTTCAGACACCTTGATGTTTCTACCAGGGAAGTGGCCTTCAATCTTTTCCTCATCACACATGGTGCCTATTTCTCCATATCCATAGGGGAAGAGCCAGGGAAACATCTGAGGATACAGCCTGGGATTGTGGTAGATGGATTCCATTGCGGAACTGTGGCCAACCACAAGCATCTTTCCTTTAGAGTTCATGTGCTTGAGGGCAATGCTCTTTCGTGCTTCGGCAGTGTGATTTACCATTTCCTGTCCTGACAGGCCATGCACCGCAAAGGGGCAAGGACCAGACTCAATGCCATCTTCATCATCCATGTTGGTCAGATCCTGTGTTTCTGGGATTTTGTTGGTCTCCGCATGCTTGTACTCGACAGACACAAAGGGTGCATCTTCAGGATACTCGTTCATGTTATCGAGCGATATCTCGATGTCGGCATAGTCTTTGTGGTTGAGCTTCAACCATTCGAGAGCACGAATGACATTGTTCCTTCTGATCAGCAACGCTACCCTTGCGTAGTCTTTCTCTGTTGGCTTTGCCGGTCCAGTGAACAAGATTGCTAGAACCTCGTCCATGTCTGCACGAGGGGGTGGCAGGATCCTGTATACTCTAGGAACTGGCGCTTCAAAGGCAACCGCATGACAGATCATCTTGCTGAAACCAGAAGACACCCTGACATAACAGCAGTTCAGCCGTATCTTGGCAATCAGGAGTTTTTCAAACAAAGTCAAGTCTTGCAAGACAGGTGGGACCTTGCCAATCCACAGACCGTTGGCCATAGACAGTTTTGGTATTTTACCCTTGTACAAGGCCTCCCTGCATGTGCTGCATACGTAGTCACAGTCATTGTCAATGATCGCGCCTTCCAGCTCCTGGATTGGGTCTTCTTCAGTCAACCTCTCTTTTCGGGAAATCCCAGGCACTGCCAGATGGTTGAAGTGATTTTGAAAGTGCTTTCGTAGCTGCATCTCTGATATCAAATGAAGTTCACCACACACGGCACATCCAGCTTCTTCAACCCTGGTGGGGCTAACATCCTCACAAAAGCGCTTGATAACTCCATCCACAACACTCTGACTGAGGGGTTCTGGAGGGTATTGAGCATCCAAAGAGGCTTCGAATTCCCTCAAAGGTCGGTCTGATTTGAAGACAGTCAGGTGTTGGTCGCAGGCTGAGCAAGTATGGTCCTGGAGATAGGCACACTGATTCGCTTTACTTGTATGGCTACTGAGAAGGACTCCATGGATTTTGGCGATTTCAATCACACTTTTCTTTGTAAGGACGTCTGGGAGGTTGAGCAACGGAATATTGGCATGTATAAAACCTTTGTGTATAGAGTACATTCCCAGGTTGTCGAGGCTCATATGGCCAACATAGGTGACCTTCTCTGGAGCCTCCAGAGATTTATCTATATTCTGCACATGAGAAAGGATCTTTTCAAATCTTATTTTTGGCGAAGCACCTCCACCCCTTATCCTGGTGGAATCATGACAGAATGTGTAGCATATAGGAGAAGGAGGAGGGCAGTAGGGATTGTGATACAATGCGAAGAACACACGGTACAGGAGGCAGACGGCCAACCCAACGCACACAAGGATACAGCAGGTATCCAATTGATCGTAAGGAAGTCCATAACAGATTGGACGCAAGCAGTCAATTTCAGATGCACTACAGAGTGGATCTGCCAAAAGCTCCAATATCCAACTCCACAATCGGAGTGGCTTGCTCTCAAAATTGCTTGCGATCGGACAGATAAAACCTGAGAGAGAGGTCAGACGTCAATGGATCCTACACAAGCACAACACCTACCCTTGAAAGCCGTTGAAAGCATTGAAAGAGAGTTCAACGGTATGTGAGTGGTCATGGAAAGGTTTATACCTCGTTCAAAACATCATCGTTTGTTAGTTTGTAGTACATTCACAAAAATCCGATCAGAAACATATATATTGTTTCTCTGATGTCCATCAGAGATTGACTAGTAAAACAAGTACTTCATGATCTAAAAGAGGAGACCATAGGTATGACAGGTAAGAACGTTCATCAGAAAAGCTTGAAATAAAAAGTCATTGTAACTGCAAACAAGGAGAGTGCAGGGTAAGGCGAATGATGAGATCAGAGAAAAATGATCTGAAGACGTTGTACTAGGAATGACAGCCAGGAGCATGTAAGTAGAAGAGTTTGTAACAACAAAAACATCGTTCTGCAAACAAGGAGAGGGGGAGAGAGGGAGGTGAAGGTTACGAACAACAAGACAAGGTGAAAGTGCAACAGCGAGGTTACCAAAACCAAAGAAATGCCCTAGAAAAGGCGGATGACAAACTGAACATTGAACGACAAGGCGGCGCTGTAATTCCTGTCCCCAAAGACATTGATGCTGTAGCCGATCGCCACCAACGCGTTATCCTCCAGCTCAGGATGCTCATACCTCTGCCTGCTGGCTAGATTCTCGAAATCTTCTGCGGTGAAGCAGAAGCCAGGTCCTCTCGAGGCCCTGCCTTCATAGATCGGAACTGTGTAGGGATGCATTAGATGAGATACTAGTACACAGGGATGGGATGTGAATCAACTCACCCTCAGCGTCACAAGATTTAACATTTGGGTACTCAGAGTACTCCGATGATGAGCTGCTGCTGCGGTTGGTGATATACTTTGATAGGACTTTTTTCTTCACGGTTTTCGGCTTGCGAAGAACAGCGGGAGGAGGAATAGCCGCTGATGATGTGATTTAGTTTTCAATCAGAAGTTGGATGAAATGGACGCTCACATTGTTTACGAGATGTGGTCGAAAAGACCAGACCGGCTCCATCCAAACTTGGACCTCGGATGTCAGTGCCATATCCCTTCAATTCATCCTCGAGTATCAACTGCATGTTGCCTAGAGCAGAATCTATCTGGTCAGCTACAGGAGCAAGGAGGATGCTCTTGTGTACGAGATCTTCTGGCACCTTTCCTGCCTTTGTTGTTGGTTTTTGAGCAGGCAGTAGACAAGGTTTGCTGAGAGAGGAGGAGCTGGCCATGCCGACTATGACACAGATCACCAACTCCCTGGACTCCTCGAAGACCAAGTAGGCAGACTTTTCGGTTATGCTCTTGAGCTTGAATATGGTGTAGTCCATCTTGCCAAGATTGACGAACTGCCCGTGTCTCGAAAAGTTCTTCCTCTTCTTGATGCATCTGATCGACGATATGAGTTTCCTGGACATTGCCCGATAAAAAAGAAGTGAAGCTTACTTCCAGTCTTCCAAACTTCCCCTCGTCATGCTCCTCAAATCAGATGGCATGATTGTCAGCCGCGCACCGTCCACACTTCTCCAACCAGCCTCTGGCGTAGTATACCAAGGGTACGTCATGAGCTCGACGCGCCTGATAAAAGATAATATAGGAGGTATTAGTTTCCGATGTAAGTGAGATCGAGTAGTGTACGTACTCAGGAGTAGTCGCAGGAATTCGTTCATCGTCAGACGATTCCCCCTCAGTTTGGGCCAAAGCCGCCCCACTGGGACCACCAGAACCTGAACTTGAAGCGATCAAATCCGAATGACTTGGAGCCTGTTTAACCATTGGTGGCTCCCTGAGTTTCTCGTCAATTTCGACCTCTGGTTCCAGTTTTTGCGTTCTCCTGTGTTGCGGAGCGTCCTGTTTGGTTTTTCCTGCAGGATGGTGATGGCGTTGTGAGCGCATGATTTCCTCAACCGGCGGTGGTGTGGGGGACATGGATGGAGCAGATTCTCTCCATGCAATCTCATGATGGTGATGGGCAGGACTGGTGGTGGGACCCACGACATCCACCACTGTCTTCGGCTTTGCCAAGCGCGGTTTGGGTTGAGGTCGGATCGCAGGGAGGGGGATTGGGCGATAAGTGACTGGGGGTGGGAGGAGTTCTGGTGAAAGGCTTTCTGTCGAGACATCCAAATCCAATGCAGGGAGTGGTGATTCAGGCCTTGTCATTTGCCTCCCTTTCGATAAAATGTGCATTGGGCGATAAGTGAGTGGGAGTGGGAGGAGTTCCGGAGAAGGGCTTTGATGTAACTCAGGGAGTGGTGATTCAGACCTTGCTTTCTGCTTCCCTTTCGATACAACCGGTTTGGGCCTCTGAGAGGCGACGAACGCGAAGCTGCAGAGAAAAAGATGTTCAACAGTTTGACTTTGAACGAAGAGAGAATGGCCAGTACGACTTACCGATCTGCATCGACATCATTTCCCTCGTCATCTGAACACGTCAGTTGTTCTTCCCTCTTTTCTTTGTGGGATTTCTTCGTCCTTGAAATCGCAGGTGCGAGTGGGGGGCTGGAGGATAGAGAATGTCAAGGTTCGAATCGCCCAGGTCAGAGGCTGTACTTACGATTCAGGAGTATCAATGCCATGACGCCAGCCATTGTGATTGTGAGGGACCAGGTCTTTGCTGACTCTCTGGACGTGCGATTTGCGCACCCCAGAAGCAACAGGGACCACACTGATCAGAAACTGATCAGATGTTGAACGAGGAAACAAGAGCAGGAGGCACTCACGCTTCATCGTCGTCGGCATCAGAACCAGGCTGTTGCTTTGCCTTCCGCTTTTCCTTTCCAACTTGTGATCTGGGAATTCTGGGCGCAACAGGAGCTCTGCAGAACCCAGATTGTCAAAAGGTCAAATTTGAACAACAGTGGCACTTCAACTCACGGGTCCACATCCATGTCACCTTCCTCTTCGGAATTTAAATGTGGTTGTTGCTTTCTGTTATCCTTCTTAGATCCCACCTGCGATCTCGGCATCTTGGGAACTACAGGAGGGTCCAAAGTAAGGCTGTAGAATAGCAACAGTCAACACATCGAATAAAGCAAAACGGGCAGGATCAACTCACGGTTCGACATCCATGTCGTCATCGGCATCCGATCCGGAGGGATTCTCTGCAGCACTATCACCCATCTCATCAGATGTTGCTGTTAAGAAACATTCACAATCAAAAACTCACCACTTTGAAGCCACTTTACGATACGGTTGGCGAACAGCCTTGGTGGTTTCCACGGCAGGTTGAGTTTGAGTTAAAAACCCGCGTGAAGTGGCAGGACGACGTGTTTTACTAGCGGGCTTAGCATAAGCTCGGTCTAGCCTTCGTGCACTGAGCAAAAGAGTTGAGAGACGTGGAAGACAGCGAGACAGAAAGAGAGGTGACTGACAGTTCAACGTCTGCATAGTAGGCCTGCAATTCCTTTTCATCCATTTCACGATTATGAGCGTCATCAGACGTCTTTGATTCGGTGCTGGTTTTATAACGTTTGCTAGGGGATCAATGAGTTCAACGTTGATAGCGATGAAAATGAAGACAGCCATTACACAGTGATGGGCGCTTTCTTCTTATGAACGACAGCAGGCTCTGTTTGACCTGGGTACTTATCTGAGTCGGACTCGGGCGCACTAGACGGCGAGCGTACATATCAAGACAGTCAGTCGGAAATATATACAAGACTTACTGGTCGCTGCCACCGTCGGAGGACGCAGGTGCACCACGCTTTTTACCAGCAGCTTTCTTAGGGACCACAGCTGGCGCCTGAACAGCTGCCGGCGGGGGAGCAGCAGAAGCGGGTGCTTGTGCAGCGGCAGCAGCCATCAGAGCAGCAGGGGTCACAGAAGCACCCGACAAAACATGACTAGACAGGGATTCAAGATGAGTATTCGACACGAGGACAAAGGACCTACGCATAAGACCTAGTACTATCCAGGCAGGATGGTGATTAGCGTGGGACCGAACAAAGAGAACGGCAAAACATACAGAGGGCGGGACGACATTGTTGATTGAGAGCGGTGGAAGTGATATACGAGATACGAAGAGTGGTAGCAAGGTTAGCAGGTTTGCTGGGTTTGCTGGAGAATATTCGTCGAGTCTGACCACCCTTTATACCTTTGACTGTCGTTCCCTGTGATAATATCCAGTGTCAAGAGTGATCTAAAGCAGATAAGCGCAGAGTCAAACTTGACGACTTACAATTAATTCCCTCCAAAGTTCAGACCTAGACCCTCGCAAAATGTCGACATGATACTCGATCCATACAGATTCTCCATTAGGCAAGTCCAATTCCATAGATGGATAATCCAGGCCATGATCAGAAAAGGATGACGAGTGTTCAAACACCACCAGCATGAGCACCCCTGTGGACGGAACTTGTCAAAATGGTTGACCTCATGCTGAATGCCCATGAAGAAAATACAACGCCACAGGTGGAGAATTCAAGCCGTGATCCAGAAAAATTCGACCAGTGAGAAGTCTAAGGTGGAGTAAGTAGTACCACTGGCACGGTACTACTACGTTCAACAGTTTGAACACCGCCAGCCCCAGCATTCCCTTGACGGAAACTGTCACAGCTGACCTAGTGGATCTCCATGAAGCTGGCTCAATTCAGTGGAAGGCGAATATAAGCCGCGATCTAAGACTGACTGAGCAACAAGTCTCGTTAGGAGCACAAGCGCCCATTTTAATTACGTTCAACAACTTGAACGCCGCCAGCCCCAGTATCCCCTTGACAGAATCTGTCACAGCTGACCTATTGGATCAGGCTCGATTCAGTGGAAGGGGAATAGAAGCCATGATCTCAGAATGAATGAACCACAAGTCTTGTTCCGAGCACAAGCGCCCATTTTGACGGAAAACTTCAAAATGATCCTGGATCTGCATGAAGTAAGTACCGTGGCATCGACAGAGAATCCAAGCCAATACCGATGGGTGGATAATCCATAAGTCTAAGGTGTAATAATGTGTTGAAGAGTTTGAACGCCGCCTGCGCTATAGCCCCCTTTCCACAGAGCCTGTTGAAATGATAATTGATAGTATGAGGGAGGTCTGATGCCACGGATAAGGAACGCAAGCCATGACGCACCAAGAAACAGGTCCATCGTACAATGAGGACGGTGAATGCTCATCACAATCATTTCCGAAAGAAGGGTTTCATTTCCAACTTGGTGGTGTTAGCTTGTACGTGTACGACAACATGCAGATGGGTGTGCCCAATATGCATAAGGTGGTCTCCAATCCTCGTCCATACCAACGACGGTTGATATTGTGAGGTCTTTCATTCCCGACTTGGTGGCGATAGCTTTTACGTGTACAAGAATACCCGGATGGGTGTGTCCATATGCATAAAGTGGTCTCCAAGCTTCATCTATACAGGAGACTGCTGATATTGTCGGCAAGACACGCCGTTCATGCTGCGCCTTTCAGAAGATTTGGGGCCATGATCCGGCTGGGAGGTTGGGTAATTGGGCAATGGCCATGGTGTTAGAGACAAGAAGCCGTAAAGGGATCATATGCGACACCATGACGGGTGTCGCGTCGGACACAGGGAGAGGTAGGATGGGACTAAGGCGATGTATATACTCTGTCGAAACAGAGCCAGTACTTTCCCCCATCATTGTTCTTTCCTCTCCAGCCGTCATGGATATGCTCTACAACGTCACAAAGGCCAGTGAGTGATGCTATGCGTTCTCCATCCTCCAT
Organism: Pluteus cervinus; assembly: GCA_004369065.1. NCBI lineage: Eukaryota > Fungi > Basidiomycota > Agaricomycetes > Agaricales > Pluteaceae > Pluteus > Pluteus cervinus. The sequence goes on from ML208608.1 coordinate 15,710, forward strand.
CGTCGTTAAGTCTCCACCTTCATCAGCGCAAGCTTTGGAAGAGATTCAAAGATGGGTTGAGGACGAACGTGAATACCTACATTCCTTTGTCAAGGTTCCAGTCCCTTCCTCCTGCTTTTTTTACGCTGTTGTCAATCCTTGCCACCCCTAGTTGCCGCTGTGGGAGACCACCTATTCCTGGGTTTTTACCAATAGCCCGTCTTCATGGAGGCTTGTGAACCGTACTCAGAAAGATGGTGACGAGGTCATGTTTACCGTCCAGGGAGTGATTGAGGCGAAGGATCTACCACCGATCTTCAAAAGTTCAAAGTGAGTAGGGTGCCTTCCTATACATTGTGTCGTGCATGCAGAACTCACTAAATGGCGACTCTGGTCTTGTCCACTTCTAGGCCCAAGGAGAAGCCGTATCTCCTAAACCAGAATATCACCCTGACAGGACTTGGGACGGCGACGTTCGAACAGTCTTTGAGCGCTCTGCGCGAGATGCATCCTGTTATCAGTCGACAATTTCCTGAAGGACGCGTGACTTGTTCCTTCCTCTCTGGCACCAGCTTGACGTTTTCGAACCGATTCTTCACCAAGAGGTCCGAGGGCGGTCAGATGATTAGTATCCCGTTCTCACCCAATGTCGATCCTAAGAATGTGTTGACTCACATGCTAAACCCTTTGATGATTCACACCGAAGAGAACGAAGTCAAATACTTCGTCCGTCAATCGGATCTTGGGAGAAACTTCAAGTGAGCGTTAATATTAGTTACATCTGACCATGTTCTATTTACTCACCCAGACTTGAAGGTATTTCCCGACTGACCCCCAGACATTTCGTGTTGGTGATATCGTCGAGATCCAATGCACCCTAGTTGTGTACAAGATGAGAGAAGAAAACTACATTTGCAAGTTGATACTTTACTCGGTGGCGCTTTTAGATAGCAAATATGGCAACGTGAGCTACCTATGTCTTCTATGATCCAGCAGTATATTGATGACAATTCCTAGGAATTGGCGATGCACAACATGACCGCGAGGATATCACCCGTTTTGACAAGGCCGTTAAAGCGAAGAGTTGGTTATCATTTGAGTGTGGATGGGGAAGGGGATCGTGATCTTCAGCTGGCAATCGCAAAGCGACCCAGGATGGAAGTGAATGGGGATGAAAGCCCATCTGATCAGGAACATGGGGAGATCGGAGAGCAACTGAATAAGATGGCATTAGACAATAATTAGCGATTGCATAGGTTTAACAAACGATTTATACACTGTTGGAAGTGTTTCTGCACCCAACCTCGTTTGTCTGTCTCAGACTTCAAATGACCTCAAGGTCATGAGGCAAGGGTGCCCAATAAACAGTTTAATACAAAGGCATGTTGAACGAGCAACACCAGGGTACGGCGCGACTCTTGTGCACGATTTAATCACCTTTTGAATGCAAATGGTCAGGATACTTAGCGAAAAATATCTTACGAAATGGTGACATAACCTACCACGTCCTCGCTCATGCAGGGAAGTTCCCCTTTTTTTTTCTATCCCAACCTATAACGCAATGTCAGAATATAGTGAGTCCCGGAACTTTTTATTGCATGATCCTTCATGTAGATGTTTGCAGATAAAACCTCTCAAATCATCCTGAATCAAGCACTCAATCGACGAATCTGGATCAACCGACTTCCCGTGGAGATGCTAGGCGAAATTTTCCTGATGGTTCATCGTGATGCAAAACTGAAGGGGAAGGCTCACCAGACGCTATGTATCACCTGGGTGTGTAATCATTGGAGGGTATGTGCCACGGGCTATCCGGCCTTGTGGACGGTTATCACCATTCCTGACATGCGGTGCATGAATCATTTTTTCACGCTGTCAAAGAAGGCAGATCTGACCATCGGGATGGCCGGTCTCTGTTTGCTGAACGATAAAGTGATGGCTGCCATTTTCAATCAGACAGCGAGGACCTCCCATCTCCATCTGCATGGAAGTCGTAGAGGACGATCCTTGGACCTGACCTCATATATCGTTTCCGCTGCATCATCTGCGCCGAACCCTGCCTTGGTCAGTCTCTGCTTACGCAATATCAACTTTGCAGGCCTCCCATTCCCTTTCAACCCGGTGACCACCCTAAAACTGCAATATTGCAGCTTCCTCTGGAACCCTTCCCTCGTGTTGTCCTCAAAGCTCATCAACCTCCAAATCGACTTCCCCTCCATCCGCATCTCATATATGGAGATACTCAACCAATTGCATAATACACCCACACTACAGTGCCTTTCCCTCTCGCACGCCTTGGATCTTCCCTTAGATGATCGCTTCCTTGTGGAACCGATTTCCTTGCCAGCGCTGGAATGTCTGGACCTGAAGGATAGCGATGCAATTGGCTTGACTGCATCCACGTTTTGTCTTCTTGGCCTTCGTACTGCATCAATGATCTCTGTGCAATTATGCACTTGGAGCAATGATATAGAACCCATACCATCGCTTCTTCGAGCTGCTCATGTGGCCTGTCATTCCTTTCCCATCACATGTGCCTCCATCCTAGCCCAAGGTGACAGCTGGGCGCATATATCCCTTGCAAATGAACACATTCTCAGCACTCCTCGTATTGACCTGCGAATCGAGGACGAGTATGCAGGAGACTTGGCCGATATCATTCTGAGCAGCTACCCAACAGAAGATATTGAGTATTTTCGCATCGGGAGTTGCTGCACATATCTACCTGCACACAACTGGATTCGCATCATAGGAGGTCATCAATGCCAACTAACAACACTCATTCTCCAGGACGACTCCATTTTGGAATTCCAGTTGTCCATAGACCTTGCTAGAGAGTCTTTTCCTAGGCTTGCAACAATCATCTTTGCGCTCTCCTCAGAGGGAGATGGCTGGACAGTGGCTCTACCAGAGGGCCTCATCATGGCGTGCTTGGAAGGTACATCCCTGACCTCTCTTATTTTCTATGGAGAGGAATGGGACCGTTCTTCCAAGGCGGTCATGTTTTTAGAGAGTACTGGGTGCTCCTATCAATTCAGGGCTCATAATTCAGCACGGGTGGTTGTATAGTGGAGGCTTGTTGGTCTGTATATTGGATTAGTATGAACATATAATGTATACCTTTTATACGTTTGGCTATACTCACAATAGAATGTGACAATCTGATTATGACAATGATCCTCAACTGTCTTTCAACAGCAAACGCCAAAGCTCGTTATCCAAAGACTAAGGGCAGTCTGTAGAAGATAGTGTGTCTGACCGGAACTGAAGGGACATGATGTTGAGGCCCAGAAGGAAATCTGAGGCTATCCGATGTTGTCAGATATGTCATGATAACGAGTCATTAAACAAACCTTGGATCAAAGCCACACCGGTTTTGTCCAAGACGTGTGTTTGATATTACCAGCGTAATCTGATGGAGAAGGGGATCATGATCTTCAGCTGGCAATCGCAAAACGACCCAGGATGGAAGTGAATGGGGATGAAAGCCCATCTGATCAGGAACACGAGGAGATTGGAGAGCAGCTGGATAAGAAGACGTTAGACAATAATTAGCGATTGCATAGGATTAACAAACGATTTATACACCATTGGAGTTTGTTTCTGTGCGCAACCTCGCTCGTTCATCTCCATCTCAATTGACTTCGAGATCAAGAGGAACAGGTACCCGGTAAACATATTAATACAAAGGGATGTTGGAATATGGCACTACCATCATAATACATGAATATCGACAACGTCAACAATCAGACAAACTCTATACCTGTGTTCATCTCCTGCATAGCCTTGTCCCATAAATCCAAGTCAGACAACCGTGAATACTTGCACAGCAGGTGTTCCAACAAAAAGACATCAAACCCCACTTCATCCCGATAACCATCCTCCATGGTCGCAAGCATCATGTTGTAAACCGACTCGAAAGATCTTGCCGTTTCCTCCCGTGAACGGCAAGGATACCCCAACTTTTCAAGGCCATGCAAACCACCAAGCCTGATTTGGTGAATAATGTAGCCCATTTCCTGGCAATTTGGCATAGCGACGACACCAGCAATGGCATAGTCGGACACCAGTAGGTATGTGGTAAGTTTCCCAAACGCCGTGATTTTCGCTTTGCTGATAATATTGAAGACGTCGATGAAATCTAAATGTTCGCCTTCTAAAAGCCATGACACTACTTGAGGGTCGCCCGATTTGTCCCAGTAGGAGGCAGCGTTGTCCACACTACGCTGAGGACAATAACGACCATAAGCCTGCTTGTTACAGAACCAGTCCTCGTCATGAAATTCTTTCAAGCCATCGTAGAGTTTGTTCCAGACCTCCAATGTAGGGAACACCGTGTTCTCTTGGTCCATGAGGAATTCCGTGTTGTGGGTGATGCCCCGATACACCAGAGCACTGAAGAAGCCAGCACGAGAGACAAGATATTCGGCAGAGTAGGGACCTGATCCGTAGAGGACCTTATTCCGACTTGGAGCTAGATCACGGAAGGGCAAGCGTTGGTCGAGGTCATCCTGTACGTCGAGCATAAATGCTTTCCAAGCATAGAGCTTTGTCGTCTTGGAAGCGGGAAGGTCAATAGTACGATGAGGATCATCGAACAGGGGCATCATAACCAGCAAAAGATCTGAGAGGGGATCGACAAAAGATGATTCGATTTTGAAACGTCGCCTAGCCTCGGGTTCAACCAGAGAAGTCCAGGTCCTGATTGTGGGATAGGCCTTTTCGACAATACCGAAGACATCCTTCAAGCAAGCACGTTCCTCGGAACACGGTCGAACCAGAGTATGATCGATGAATCTGATTTCAGCCCATTCGCGGATAGTAGATCGCCATCCAGACACGGATATCCTGCCCTTGGATCGAATAATGGCCGATACATCCCTATCGATCCGCATTACACCAGGCAGTACCAAAGCTTCCATTCCAAAGTAGTCCACAAATTCGCGAGTGAGCCAAGCCAGCGGTTGAAAATGTTTACGAGGTGGGAAATTAAACCAAGAGCCCAAGATATCAAAGAGCCGATCTTCGACTTCTTCTCCGTTCTCGCTGACGTAGGCTTTCCTTTGTCGAATAGTGGTTGAGTAATCTGCTGAAGCCGGATTTGTATATTTTGGGAGGTAGGTCGCCAGAGAGAAGGTATGTGCCTTCAAAGGGTCGCTGAACGAAGACCATACTTTCCTACGAAGGATCGTGAGCCAATCGAGATCCTGACCGAGGAGATTGTCAAGCCATTCCCAGAGAAGGAGGTTCAAAACATTGCATAGCATGTCCGTGAATCGCATAGAGAGATGCCCAAGGTCCTTCCGTACTTGTATCAACGAGAAGCTGCTTGAAATTGTGAAGACATCTTCAAAAACTCCGCGCCCAGTGTTCGTCGTGAGGTTGACCAGGGCCTTCAGGAAGTCAGGATTGTCTGGTTTCGGATCGACGCGTCCAATGTGCTCCTGAACGCAATTCAGAGTATCAAGATCGAACACACAGGTGGTGTCAACAGATTGCAGCTCTAAAACTAGTTGTTTGAATGTATAGAGTTTATCTTAAACGCTAACTGTACCATTGAATCCCACGTCGACCTCATTATCGTCGCCGCTATCTGGCAAATCAACATCCTGGGCCTTTCGAGATTTCTTCTTCCGTGGTCCGGCCTTCTGAGTATTCGCATTAGCAGCACTCCTCGAAGCGTTACCATTGGTACGCGATCCCTTTGCTGCCTTCACCGCCTTTGTCTTACCCTTCTTAGACCTCTTCGATGCATGGGTAGAAGCTATCAGAGCAGTGAGTGGATAGAAGGACAAGGTTCTAACTATCATGCTTACTGGAGGGCTCAGAATTGGCGGAATGTTTACAAGAGGTACCAGTTGGAGCGTAGTCGCTATCGTGGTCGCTGTAGTCCCCACCATCATGGTCGTCAGGGTTGGATTTGTCAATGCGGACATCCGTAGCCTCTAAAACGGTTTCAGGAACTGTGAAACAAAGTGAGAAAGTCGACGGAAGAAATATGTTCAATGACAAACCAATGAGAGAACCCATATCAGTGGCTCGAGAAGATTCGTCGTCGAGACCTGGTAGTGGAATGTAAGCAAAAGATAAAACATCAAGTTATAGGATTTCAAACTTACTAGGATCATCTTCATCTTCACCATCACCCCCATCAACCGTCACCAGTTCGGTACCCACCATAGCACTGGAAATATCATTCAAAGTTCCTTGCTTATGAGATGACCGGACAAGACCTGGAGTGACATGAAATCAACGTTCAAAAAGCCACAAGAGTATAAAAGGAGATGGTAATACCCTTTCGGTTGTTAGGACGCCCACCAATAATGTTGTCAGTATTGATGTCCATCTCGTCGCCAAGAAGACAAATGGGTATTGACAGTGATTGTTCGTGAACATGGTCACCGAATTTCTCCATCCCCTTTAGACGCTCAGGATTGTTGTATGGATATTCGTCTTTATGGTCCGGATCTTCTTTTTGTCCGATTTTGATATCTGATTCCTTCCAACCCGGTCCAAGATGCCAGTCCTTGGCTCGAATGCGGACATCATCTTCGCTCAAAATAGAGAAAGCGCTCAAAAGGCGATCCCTGTCAAAGCGCAATTGATATTCTGTGGGAACTTGACTTGAGAAATAGGCGACGATTTGAGCGATATTACGAGCGAAATGGTCGAGATAAGATTGGCGTTCCATTAGCTGGCCACCATCAAACGTGAAGGTTGCTTGCTCCGTGGGGCGTTCAATGTTAGGCACTGTGACGTTAATCGCCTCGGTGGAACTGTCGACCTCTTCGTCCATTTCAGCGGCAGATTCCAATCGTTCACGTTCGAGTAAAAATTCCTTGGTTCTGAACGACACTCAATGCGAGAATAGTGGAGAGAGAAGCTGACAACGTACCTGGCATCATGATAAGGGTTCCGCATCTCTATTGCAACGTTAAAACATTTGCCCTTCTTATCCGATCCCTGTGGTGGTAGGGCCGCAAAGGCCAGGGCACTTGCTGTATCGAATACAGATGAAGGCGGATACTTGATTAATGTCATCCGTACGATTTGTTCGTCCTCGTCAGATGGCGTTATCAACCGAGTGACCATACCAGCGTGGAAGTGCAGACCAGAGAAGAAGACACTCGACAGCTCTACCATTATAATCGCGATGCCGAGATCAAGAATGCTGAACAACTCGCGTCTAACCTTGTCGCTGGTCTTGCTCAGAATTGTCATCGAGGTTGGGGCACCACTCGAGTCGCTACCGTCGATATGGGCTGAACCAAACTTGCCTAAGTCAGATTTCAATGTGGCGTCAGATGAAGCTCCAACGGCAGATGCGACGTTGAGTTGAAAGCTGGTGTGGTAGCAATTGTCGTCGGTCCCGATACGGGGAATATTGAGCAGATCGGCCTGGGTCGCAAGAGCGTCGCGAGTCTTTTCCGGGGCCTTCTCCATTCCCTTGACGGACGCTAACGCTCCGAGCTGGAGAATCAATGTGAACATAAGTAAAGATGTTGCGTCGAGGGAGAAAGAACAGTTCCTGAGTGTATAAACCAGGATATATGCGGAAGAAATTGGACAAGAGCAAATAAAGGAATGTAAAAGACATGTATATGCGGTGGAAAAACGGATTTTACAAAGGAAGATCAAGGCGTCTGCTTACCTTCACGAGTCTACTTTCCATCAGCACAGACTGGGAACGTTTACAACCAGCAGAAGGAGCGAGAAGCGCTTTTTGGATTTGGACTGTCGTCGAAACAGGGTAGGTCCTTGTACCAGCCTTGACAGGATTCCCTCGGAATTGTCGTTCGAACGCGATACCCCCAACCCATTCTTTCCCCACCTTCTTTGGTGCACCGGGACTGATTTCTTTGACATCTCCCAATAAATCACGTTGGAGCTCTTCAAATTCACAAAGCTCCTCCTTTGAGTAATCCGACCTTGTGAGAGGTTAATACAGCGTGTGATATGAGGAAAATCCAAGGAGCACATACCAACAAGTGGTCCAAGTCTTCAATATATCAGTCTCCTCTTTACCAGTGCCATGGGAGTCGCGTACAAACACCATATCATGCACTTCAGGATCGATGACCAAGTAACCTTGCTAACAGTCAGCATATATGCACATAAATTCACGATATCACATACCTCGAGCATGAACTTCTTGCTCATCTGCCGGAGCGGGACTCCTACTCGCAAAGTCGAATAGCTTCAACATATCATCCATGTCGAGGGAGATATAAATAATAAAGATGCGACCTCTGGGATTGGGGACTTGAGCGTGGCTCGAGACTTGGTAAATATCGCCGAGGATGGGATTACGGCCAGTTAACTTGACTAGCATCCCATTAGGTCGAGGAGCGAATTCGTGAGGGACGCCTTTCAACGCTGGAGTATCAGTGTAGTCGTCTGGAGAGTCGAGGGACATAGTGGTAGGTGGATAAGGAGGGAAAGGCAGTATAGCTGACAGTCCAATTTGACTCGCTATTGACAAAAATCGAGAAGGTCAGCCATTGAAGGCTGAAAGATGATGTCATACCGGCATTCGTAATAAACGAGAAAGCCAGTATGACATCATGGTATGTCGACCACTGAACGGAAGGCCAGTATCGAAAATATTCTGTGTATTGTAGGCAACACTCTCGTCGTCCTCAGGTAAAGATAAGATTACCCTGCCATTAAGGGTTCAAATGGACCCTGCCAAGTTTAAATGATGTCATGTCCAGGGCTTTTGTGCTTTACAGGGCTTTTGGTCTTTATCAAGACACTAAAAGCTGGTTAAAGCTGGCTTAAAGACATGCAGATTTTCCTGATGTACGGGCCTTGGTGTGTATCAAGGAGTATGTGCGCAAGGTTGCAGAAGAGAGGCGGGGTACAGCAACATATGGAACAAGTCGTTGTTTCAACGTTGAGGGGGGATTCGTGGACATCAGAACGCAGTGGAAGAGCTAGGTGAGAGAGGGAGTTTCTTTTTTTTTCGTTGTGTTCCCTCCTTTTAAACCCCTTCAACAATTTCTTTTGATAACAAGACACACCTCGGAAAGAAACCTCGCAAAGTATCTTGAGACATCTCTAGAGTGTTCCGCTGCTCATAAGGTGTTCGTCACACATCCTAGGGATACATCAGGAAAAATTCCCGAGGCCGTAGCAGGTGACCTTTTTCGTAGGACACTGTAGACGCTGTAGCACACTGTTGGCTCATTGGTTTACTACTGTGGCTCTGTACTTTCAATGAAGCTACATAAAATAGCGAGTCTTCTGTTGCACAATAGTGACTATAAGACTATGGATAGGACTTAAACCTATGAGGGGCGTGTTCGACAGAACATCTCAGCGTCAACGTAAGGATTGACCCAAAATGACGCTGCTTGATCAAGCACCGTTGACGAACCCCACGTCACATCCATTTTTCGTCCACATTTTGCAATGAGGTGAGCACCCCGTACCAAATCATGAACTGATATGATTCCGGCATTGCATCGATGACGGCGTGTTGAGCGGCGGACCTCGTACATCCCAGTAACCGGGTCAGGTTGCCCAAATGGTGTGAACCACTCGACGTATGCAAGTGGATGGGAAAACGTGCCGAATCGAGGGGGGAGATCAAAAATGACACGAACTTGGGCCAAACGAAGACCTGATAAAGGAATAAGCAAGTTCTATCAAAAGCAAAAGCATGTTGACGTACCATTGAAAGATGCACGGCTAGCATCGTACTCTGCATGGTCGTCAATCACCAAGGCAGGAGTGAAATCAGCAGGGGTAGCAGCTTTTCGACCATTTTCGCCTTGCGCAGGCCGCGAGCGGATGGTGGATTTGATTGGTTGTTCATTGAGTGCAATATGAGGGTTGAAAGGGAGTGTAATGGTGATTTGTCGGTAGACGTCGAAGGTGTCACCATTCAGAATGGCTGAAGCACGCACTGCGCGCTTTTCGAGCCATTTCGTCAATGCGGGGACGAAATCAACAGCCCCAAAGGCCGTTTCAAGGTTGGTAATGGAGACAGCGGGGGATGATGGGCGTTTGGCGATGTGATACGAGCTCGGGTTTGAAGTGGGAATTAGGACTGTTTCCAGCGCTTCCTCTGAGTCGCTGGAATCTTCGTCTTCGGCGTCGGGGTTGTGCCCCTCTGGCCTCAAGTTTGTACCTGCATCTTCGTCTTCGTCGTCTTTCGTGAAATGATACCACTCGAGATATTTGTCGCGAAGCACAATGGCCTCCTGGCGTTGCAACCAAAGCGCCATCTGCTCCACATAATCACGGCGATTACTGGCCCGAAATCCTTTCTTTGCATAATCGATATGAAGGCGCTCAGAGAGTTCTGTGTTGTATCCGTCTGCTGTTCCCATTAAATGAATGTAGGAGGCATAGTGTTGAATGTTGTGGAGTTTTGGAATATTGAAGTGCTCCCAAACGCCGAGATCAACGAGCGCTTGCTTCTTGAGGTGAAAGACGTCTAGGCAGCGCTGAAGGGATAGGAGGGTGTCCTCGGTGTGCGAGTTAAACTGTGCGTAGTGAGTGAAATCGATGATTGCCCGTACCACAGTGATAACATCATCGGTCACCGATCCAGCCATGAGTCCAAGGAAAATCCGTTCCATTTCTTTCTGCTCTTTCCCAGTCCACTGCGAGATGCTCGAAATTCCTTTTCGAAAGTGGCGAAGACCAGGGAAAGGAGGTACGGTTCTGAAACGAAGGTCGAGTTCATCTTCGCCGATGATGGTTGTGCACCAAGAAACAAGATGGTCTTTGAAGACACCTTTGTGAATCTGATGGAGAAGGTCGGGTGTCCAGCAAGAGAATATGTTGGAATGGGGGAGGTCTTGCCAGAATGGTTGATACACCGGCCGTATACCAAGATAAGTGAATCGGGGGTTATGCGGCTGGCCGTTTGCAGCGTTCTGGCGGTGCTGATTCAGCAGGGTAAGGGTTTCTTCAAGACTTCGTGGCGGTGAGTGGAGAGGTTCGCCTCGCCGATTTGCCTCAACCTGGCATGTTGGACAACGGCTCTCCATGCAGCACGCAACAAGGCATTGCTCTGGATAGTCGGCAATGTAGGCAGCGAGGATAGGGAACATTTTCCTGACGTACGAGTCAGAGCACGTCATAAATTCACCAGCATTTCCAGCATCGACGAGGGGCTTCAGCACCAGTTTCATGCAATGGTGGAAGAGGCGATATGATGCAAGGGATTGCGAACTTGCTTTAAAGCATTCGAGCTTGGATGCTGGTACGTAGCCTATGAGGACTGCTGCGCCCTCGGAAACCTGACGACGCCTCTCTTTGGAGATGTTTCCAACAGTCAAATAAACTGGCCAAGCAGTTTT
>ML208609.1:5359-29731 GCA_004369065.1 Pluteus cervinus
GGGGAACGCGTTCGACCTCTTCGATGGCGCGGTACCTATGGGGAACACGTTCGACCTCTTCGTGGGCAATTCCGTAGGTGTGAGGGACGCGCTCAACCTCTTCAACAGCACGGTACCGGTGAGGAACGCGTTCGACCTCCTCGCGCTATCAAGAAAGCAGACGATAAATCATGGGCTCTACGTTCCGTAGTGGAAGTGAATAACTCACGTTATCGAGGGGGACAGCATTGACGGCCGAGATGGCAAGGAAAGCAAGGACGAATAACTGACGAGTGTTGAGAACCATTGTGCCAAAGGATTGATGTGTTAGAACGTTCCAGGAAGTGTGAAGTCAAGTGTGAGGGTTCTGGATGAAATCGATGCCTGTTTTATACTCGTCCTCCTCGAATCGTCGAAGTATAAATTTGGAATGGCCCAGAGTAAAATGATGATGCTCGGCTGTGGCCGCGTCAAGGTGCACATGGTGTGCGCCGAACCGCTGCGGCTGAACAGTGACCAGGTTCGCGTCGGATACCATGTAACTTCGAGCTACATTGGTTTTTGTGACCCTCGAATATCAGTACCTATGCCTACGTACCAGTTTTGGGTAAAAAGATCAGGGAGTTAGTGCGATAGATGGGTGGATGCTGGGTTCACATGTACTCGAAATTTTGATTCCAAGAAGTCAGAGAACCTTCGAACTGAGCTGACAGAGCTTGTGGAGGCCTGGAAGGTGTACGTCGCAAGACCGGTGCACTCTGCCATCTCACGTGGTGTTTAGCAATCTTTCAGGGTCCGGGTAAGAAGCAGAAAGCCGGGAAAGTGACCATGCCCATCGTGAAGCGGCAGCTTCTTCATCACAATTTAAGCTATTGGAAGTTCAAACGGAAGCTTTTCTAAAGAACTGCTTCCTTCTCCACAAAATCGGCACAACAGCACCTGTGTATTCAGCGGAATGTGCCGCGAATTTTTCTTCCTTTTTATCCCATCCCCGATAGTCTCTTTTAGAGCTTGAAGGAGGTCAGGGTACACCGGCTGTGATGAGCCAGCCCGGCAGAAATTTTCAGGTACTACCGTGTCTGGTTTTATGTATCCCCATTGTAAGTGACGAAACTTTCTCTCCATCTTTTTCCTCTTGTTGAAATGGCTTTGTGAGCATTACCACATGCAATGTGCTCGGGGTTGGAGTTTTCGAACTCGTTGCCAACCCCCTTGTGCTGCTGACTGCGAATCATATTGCACCAGGATGAGCAACCACGACGAGTCTGGATTACCACATACGGCGAGAACGAGACTCAACTCCAATGTCATCGTGACGAAAACCGAGGTAACGAGCCAGGAAGTCTTAAAAATAGGTTTTCGCAGGAACCATGCTGTTACTTGTCCTATTGACTCCCCCCTAGACAGAAAAGGTGGTGTGTGCAAGGTACGGTAATGATAAGAAGGTGGATCAGCACCGTAACCAGGTATACCGGTGTTGCGGGGATTGATCACCATGTCAGAGGACCGCGTCAGCTGTACTATGGCCAGCCCGTTCCGCCATTCCACATGTTGCACAGTTAGCATTTTGATATTCCAGTTGGTACCGCCATTCGGTTGTGGCTCGCTGTGAGGGCACGGGCCACTTTGACCGGTTCTCTCACATCGCCTGTTTGCTCGTGAATCAGACGACACACATGTAGTGATCTCTGTGACCTCACCTTTCGTTAAAGAAATGTAATGATGGTTTGTCTATTTGCGTCGGGTGGTTCATGTTCCTGGAGGGCATGAGGAAGAATCCGACTCTAGATGGTGCCTTGAGCTGCCTTGAGGGTGTGCGATTACGGTCCAGTTTCGAACCTTTGTGGTACGTGGTGTTGCTTAGCTGCTGTGATTGCGTATCTGAAGTTTCCGATGAAATGTCAAGCGAAGCCACTCACCAGCGCTTCCGAGTTTACAGTATGTCCATTTCGAGGTGTTTCACGATTACCCCAGATTATATTAGGAGCTTCGTGATGCGAATACAAGCCTCCCCCGCCCGTTTGCTGGGGTCACCTACCGTACTTCCCCGGTACCGAGTTTCCTTCGCGCTGTACCTGAACTTCTGCAGTTTCGTTGTACCTACCTTGGCGGAGCATCTGCAAATGAAAACCCCCCTAATTGAATTCGTTGAAGAGGGGAATCCGTCTCCCCTCCTTTGCAGCGCAGGCACACGAGGAAGATGCGGTATCCCGTTTGTAAGACTCGGCAGGAATTGCACAGGTCCGGCTCGCTTGCGAAAAATCTGGCATGCCGGTGGTACTCGCCTGTTGAAGGTGTGGCTGGAGACGACGCGTGTAAGGCGTGTCGTGTGCATGAGGGGCCGTTCGTCCACTCGTCTTGAGCAAGTCTTGAGCGTTGCCCATCACACTTGCAAGAACCCAAGACCCAGAAGTGTCTTGACAAGTTGGACGACAACTCATTCAGCTGATCAGTGGCACGGTGGCACCACTCTCTTTCCGAATGTGATGGCTCTTCGGGAACCTAATGGGGCTGCAGTTCGACTTGCAGTGGATGTGGGTCGTCACCGTGGCGGGGGAAAACCCGAGTCCCGTCGAAACATTGAAGCAATGCCGCAGTCGAACAGCAACAACACAAGCCACGCGATTTGCTGGGTATTTCCGAGTTATTTCGACCCATGGCCAGAGTCCACGAGTACTCAGGCTGTTACGATCATGTTTTCGTCCCAGTAATGCGGCATCTACCACGCTTTCTGCGAAAACGAACCCACTCACGACGTTGCGGCAGTTGCCGCGCAAAAGGCAACTAAAGGAAATTGTGACTTTATACCATGCTTCACATCATCGATCCAGAATGTTCCAGGTCGAGCCTTGTATGGTGTTACGAGTGGACAAATCTCCGTCAAGACCTCATTTGGGATGGAGTTGTGAGTAGACGTGCGATTTGGTGATGATTCGAAGAGAGGTGACGGCCGGGTGAAAGCGAGCCAGAATAATAGGTTGGACCGTTCAATTCTTCAAGTTGTTTCTGGGTTTGTGCTATGGCTAGTTTGGCAGCAGCTGCGATCTCATTGGATGGATCCGTTGTGCTGGCTGTCTCTTGGGCTCATCTGATAGCGGGTACCGTCATTCTTTCTTGGATATCACGCGATATCTGCTGAAGGAGTCACAAGAAGAGACGTTGATGGACTTCAAGTTGGGGCAGAAGAATTTGATCGTATCGACTTCGGTTGCGGAGGAGGGTATCGATATTCAAGCTTGTGCTCGGTCGGATGGGTGCCTGCCTGCATTTTTGCAGTGGATGCCAGCCAGCTAAGGCGTTAAAGATATCTGAAGCATTCTTAGTACGCTTCTTGTACATATATGAGTAAAACGCTCCAGGTAGTACATACCAAAGGCGCAAGGCTCAAAAGGTCAGAAGAAATGAGGAAAACGTTGACAGGAAGAACGCCGAGAAGACCGCGTCTAAGTTTTCCCAGGGCATGATCAACGAATAATCTAATTTGATATGCCCCGTCCTGCTCACGGCCATACAGCAAATATTACGAACCATGAAATAAATATTAGAGGGACAAACCAACTACAAGAACCAATTTGAAAACCCTAATTACTCCGGATCAATTCTCGACATCTCGCTTTCGTCAAGATTCCAATATTTACTATCTGCATACGCCTCCCGAATCCATTCCTCTAAAACACCCCACCTACTCGTCGAGCGCTTCTTCACCCGATGATCATGCAAATTATCAAACACCGAAGGGATGGGTTGTGATGCTGCCAAAAAGTGACATCGCACCAACGAATCTCCCATCAACTCCAACACCTGCAACTTCGGGCACTCAACCAGAACTCTCTGCACCAGATTTAGATCATACGGTGGGTTCAACCTCAAATGGGTCAACTCAGGAAGTTGAGCCAACGATCTCCAACGATTCCAACTGTTGCACGGTTCTCGAAGTTCGAGGTGTGTAACCTTGTCGAAGATCATGGAAACATGAAAGTTGGGTGGGAGGTAACCGAAGAGTTGAATGATACCAATGGATAACCGCTTGAGTGGCATTCGTTCGAGGTATGGGAGAAGTTCTGGACCTGTGTTAGCCGACCATAATGCAAGATTTTCGACGGAATCGCAAAGGGCTAGGGTGTATTTGAGATCTTGAGGTTGGACAGAATATCCAAGAAGGAGACTGCGGATGAGGTGCGCCCGCTTTGGAGCAGGGTAAAGAGCTTTGCAAAGACGAGCAAGGGTATGCTTTTTGTTGTCCTTTAGACCATTGGTTTTGAATGCTTTGACTTCGTAAAGCATAGCCTGTAACCTGCCCACAGCTTATATATCCAAATCGGCCAAACGGAACATGGGAACGGAAACATACCAGATATATGCACGTCGTGCGACGAGGGCGAGCGTGCAACAGGTCCTCACATGAGTCGAAGCGGCGAGTGTGAATATCTCGCGCTCGAGCTCTACGGGCAATATAGGATGTTGGTCAGAATGTCGGATAGCGGTGTTTTTCTCCATTATGAGTGGCAACAACAGGGAAGGCTAAAGAAGGAGGCGAGGTTGAAGAAGAGCTAGATGCGATGATTAGGAAGGTAAGCAACGGCGGAGGTGGACAGAGACCAAGTTATAAAGCCGATGAGCGTGAGCGAGAGAAGAAAATCTGCGAAGCACAGTATGGCACTGCTATAATCGTCATCGCAAAGTCCGAGTATTTATACACTGCCATATCTCGGGATCCTATTTTAATTATGACTCACCGGGGCTTTTCACCATCATCTTCATGTCAATGGTAATCATACGCAACCGTTTCATAATTTTCATACCAAACATCTCCCAGAGCCTCCTTCTTACAGTATCCCGACTGCTGTTACTGTTCAAGTCAGGGTCTACAAGATTGTAAGATGCAAGTAAATTGACATTTCAAGGAGGCGAGTGGGGAAAACTTACGAAACGGAAACGATTTCCCTCCCAGACTCCAGCTTCGATGCCCATGAAGCACTTTTTACTCGGGCCCCAGGGGTATTCAGGCTCAATCAAACCCCAGCTTCATAAATCCATCTACTCTAAACGGCAAAACCGCCGGTTCCTAACGCCTTAAATAGGTCAAAAATGGTGACCCATATCCCAAAAGTAGGTAGGGTACGTATCAACGTCAGGTATGCAGAGCTATCCTTGGAAGATACCGTGAGTGACGTCGATGTTGCTTGAAGGCCCTATGATCCTATGACTTAATTGACCCCCATTATCCCATAGTATCCCTTGCGGCGTTTGACGATGCCGTTGGTGATTGGATGGTGTCTCGAGCTCGATGATGATGATGAAACGGAGAATGCAGGAGAGGTTTCCGTTCCCGGTAGTTTGACGGACAAAAACAGGCTGTGATCTAATTGCCCTGAAGCTAGACCTCCGATCGGCCGTAGTTTTCCAGCCCGTTATGCCTAAGCGCCGGGCATCGTGGTCGGACAGGTTAGATAAGAGATTGCTTGAATGGCTAGAAAAGGTAAGGAAGCGGTGATTAACCTATACGAGACTGACCAGTTATAACTCCATAAGCGTCAAAGCCCCATACCAAGGAGCCAACAGGCAAGGGTCTCGTCAGCCTAAAAAGGTATGGAAAAGAGTCACCAGGAATGACCCGAGAGGCGTGCAGGTAAAAAGTCGTTTATTCAACACGATACCTACTGGAATAGGAACAAAATATACATCCTATGAAACAGATCATATCAACAATATAGATGCATCACAGAGCAATCAGGTTCAATATATGCGACAAGAATCAGATATGAGCATATACGAGACGGACAAGACTTGAAGAGTAGATGACAAACGAAAAAAGAGAAAGAAAGAGCGGGGAACAGATGGCGACGACGACGAAAGGGGAAAGAAGAAAAAAGGAAGGTGGGAGCGTACTAGGTTGCATAGGGTAGCCCAACGAATAGTCCGCATAAAGTCACGGTAGATCAGTAACCCCCGTCCTAGGTTATAGTTTGTGCAAGCAACCCAGCAAAAAGATTCAACGTATGAACACGTATTTCAAGAGAGAGAAAGGGGGATATAGCAGTCCTCATACACCCGATAAATCTGCCAAAAAAAGAGTCAGTACAACATCCTACGAAACGCAAACACAACATATGCACTTACACCTCAAAGCAACATCACAACCACCACATTCACTGATCGGGTGCTCTCCCCGTCCACCTCGGAGGTGGATGATAAGGTCTCCCGCCGTATGGACCACCAAATCCATCCGAAGGTGGAGGAGGACCACCATAATCCCTATCCCTCATCGAAGGTCCCGGTCCCCCTGGACCGCCACCTCTCCTAGGTGGTGAATAATACCCAGATCCATGTCCGGGACCAGGTCCACCGCCACCACCACCACCACCGTACCCATCATCTCTAGCCCTCTTCACAGGTGGCCGATTATCGTCCATACTCATAGGTCCACCCCTTCTAGGACTCGGACTTCTCTGTCGGACACGCGACCCAGCCGAAGGTGGCGGTGGTAACGACGATGAAGAAGGTGGAGGAGGGTATGTTCCACCAATAGGTCCTCCTCGATCTCTATCCAATTCTCGAGAATACGATAAAGGTCCACCACCAGGAGGCAAAACCCTATCCCTATCCCTATCCCGGTCTCGGTCTTGCATATCTCGAAGTTTATGAGTTTCACGATCTCTATCATCAGAAGCGAACCCAGGTGGTGCATATCCATCTGTAAGTCTTGACCCTAACGACCTCGCCGAACCACCATCGAATGATCTGGAGGTTGAAGGTGGTGGCGGTGGTGGCGGAGATGAGCCTCTCGGTCCACCATACCCCCTCTCCCTATCTCTATCCCTCTCGTCTCGGGGATCCCAACCTCCTTTTCTCATCCCACCAGGTCCACCACCAATACCTGGTGCCGGACCAAGTGACGAACCCGCTCCAGGTGGTCCTCCTCCGCCACCAGGAGGTCCACCTTTACTAGGTGGATAGTAATCCCAGTCTGGTGGCGGCGGGCCACCACCATCCCGTGGATCATAACGACGATCTGACCAATAAGCATCAGGATGGTCAGCTTCATAACCATACGGAGCTGGTCTTCTATCGCCCCAAGTTTGTGAAGGAGGTGGGTGTGCTGGTGGTTGGCCATACCAATCTGGTGGATACCGACTTGCTTCCCGTTCGCGTTCCCGTTCACGCTCCCTTTCACGCTCCCGCTCAAGCATATATCTATCTGGCACATCACGAAGTGGCGGAGCAGACACTGGTGGGGGTGGGGGTGGTGGTGGTAAAGGTCTTGACCTAGGTGGTGGTGATGGCCTCGTAGGAAGAGGAGGTACATGCGGATACGAATGTGCAGCAGGTGGTGGTGGTGGTGGTGGTGGAACTTGAGCAGTAGGAGTATGTGATGGTGGTGGCGAAAACCCTTTTTGCATACGCGCACGATCTCTTGCTAAATCAGCCGCACTAGGTGGTGAAAATCTTCGATTATAGAAACCACGTCGATCTGCATATCTCGAAGGCGAATGTGTAT
Organism: Pluteus cervinus; assembly: GCA_004369065.1. Lineage (NCBI taxonomy): Eukaryota > Fungi > Basidiomycota > Agaricomycetes > Agaricales > Pluteaceae > Pluteus > Pluteus cervinus. The sequence goes on from ML208609.1 coordinate 12,837, forward strand.
CCACATCACTCTTCCTCTCATTCGCCGCAAACGATCGTTCTCGTTCTCGTCCGCGTTCCCTCTCTCTTTCAGCTTCCCTTTCCCTTTCTTTTTCTCTATCCAAGTCCACTGCTGGAACGTAAGTCGGTCGATAGTTGTTTGCGTTTTTGAAGTCGAACTTGTCACGCGTTAGGCTGGTGTCACGACGCTGAGGTGAAGTCGATTTTATTGCTGGTGGCCATGAGCCGTCTCTTACAAGAGATGGTGCACGAGCGGCGGTAGCTGGGTCTTCACCTGGAGGTGGGTATGTTGCACGATGTAAACCACCCTCGGGGATAGAAATCGAAGTTGAGGGTGGTGGCCCCGTCGAAGAGTTGGCCGGGTTGTAGCCACGTCCCAAAGTCGGCCCACGGTCGTCAGGCCGCGCTGGAGGTCCAGAACGGTCGTCCTGTCGAGCTGGTGGTGGTTGAGACGCAGTCGCAATAGGTGTTGTAGCACTTGGAATAGGACTAATTTGTGTCTTCGGAGGCGGTTGCGAAATAGATACCGGTATCTCCTCGACTTTTGGCTTTTTCAAGGCTCCCGACTGTTCTTGGTCGTTAACATTGGAAGGTATCGCATTTGGCCTAGATATTCTTTCATCCAGAGGTGGTGCAAGTAGATGACCATTGTCGTCTCTAGAACCTGAGGGCGCAAGAGTAGCAGTTGGGGCAGAGGGATCTCGAGGAGCCAAATGAGCCGAGGCAGAAGTTTGATTGGGAGCAGAAATTCGCTCTCCAAGGCTGGCTTGTCGTCCAATTCGAGGAGGTTCATTGTGACCAGCTGAGGGAGGCACAGCATGACTCAAACGGTCTTGCAAACTCGGTCGACTGCTCAATCTATCTTGAAGTGAAACTGAAGGTCGAGGAAAGCGGTCATCTTGGGCAGGAGCAGGAGCAGGAACCTGAGCTAAGGAAGCAGTCGCTGGGGGACCAGAAGTCTGGGAAGGATTACGATCATCGAGTCGAGGCTTCGGTGGTGAGGGGAATTGGCTATCGCGCCCATTAATGACACGAGGATCTTGCGGTGGATCGTTGTGACGAATTGTTTCATTCCTATGGGGTGGGGAGCGTCTTCCATTACGATCATCATTACCGTTTGGACGGTAAGGGTCGGCGACAGTACGGACAATAGGACGATGATCGTCATCCACAGCTCGGTCGCGGTCATCATAAGGCAAGGGGGGCGGACGAGGATCAGACGGGCGCTGCATCGAGCGGTCATCATAATCCTTGTTTTCGTAGCGTCGAGGAACTGCAGGACGGTCATAGTCTGGTTCATAGTGTCGTTGTTCTGGTGGGGGTCGCGGATGTCGTGTGGTTCCATAATGAATGCCTCGTCTAGCCCAAGCCTCGCTATCACGCTGGCGGTCTCTGTCAAGGTTACGAGTGCGGTCAAAGCGCTGATCTCGTGGGGGCAGCATGGAGGATCGGTCACGGTCGTAGTTGTCGTTCATTCGAGAATCAGAGTTCGTGCCAGAATTGGTACGGGGAAGGGAAGACGCTCGCGGGCCACGATGGGCGTCACGTTTATTGTCCTCGGAAGGAGGGCCGTCGTCACGATGAGACCAACCCTCGCCAATACGGGGCTCGTTGTATGTGTCAACTTGCATGTGATCAGGGCTACGTTTGGAGTTACGGTAACCGGGCGAGTCATGATGAGTCGAGTTGTGATTTGTAGAGTTTCGAGAGGACTGGGGGATGCTTGTAGAGCCCTCTATGCTCTCACGGCGCTTGGAGGGGCTCGAAAAGTCATTGGTCACATTGGGAGGTTTGACTTCCAGGCTGTCACCGGCAGATCGAATACCAGCAGACGGAGGGCCAGCAGCGGGTCGAGGGTTGACATTCGTGTTGATCGAGGGCAGGCTGTGGTTCGCATCCTGGGGGTGGCAAGTGTTCGGAATATCATGAGCATACGTAGGCCAGAGAACGAGATAGCGACACACCTTCTTGGCAGACTGACCACCCAAATTCCCCCTTATCGATGACGAGTCCCAGACTTCCTTTCCTTGAAACCGTGGAGGTCGGAGGCCATCGGTTATGAGAACATCATCTCGAACATACGTCTTGGACGATGGGGATACCATTTGGGAGTCGGGTGGCGCCCGGTCTTGGTGACGTTGAGCATGTTGATATTGCTGTGGTTGTGCATTGGGGCCAAGATATACGTTAGCAAGAGCCGCTGGACGAGGCTGAGCTCGAAAGAATTCATGTTGTCCATTCCTGATTCGGTCCTTGAGTTTTTGGAGGGCTTCGAGGTCGGACTGTCCTGGAGGCAGATGAGAGTGAGTTTTCTGGAGAGACGACATGGCCTTCGGGGATGCGCCACTGGATGGTGGGTGTTCAAGGCTAACCAAGGAGTTTTTCCCAAATGTGTCGCAGGCAGAAATCGGATAAGGTTGAGAAGCGAGATTGTTTGGGTTTCCGACTGATGGCCACAGCGGAGAAAGGAGAAGGATCACCTGAGCTGCTCGTGGTCGTCGGTGCGAGTGCGCAGCAGAAAGCTGTTTGTAAGGTGGTCAGGGAGGTCACCGTTCGTTTACCGTGGGTGCATGGCTGGGGCCCGTTCCGCTGCTTCCTTTGTTTTGCTGACGTCGCCGAATCCCTTCTGTTTGTGCACGGGATCAAAAATTTTTGTTCGATCGCCGAGAACGGCAGCAGCGTCCTCGACACTGTGCCCAACACGGGCTCGAGGAGGTGGTGGATAGCGAACAAGAGTAGTCGACACTAAAGTAGGGTAGACTATGCTAAAGCCTCTAACTTAAAATTTTTTGTGGAGAATGTTGAACCCTCTTTCTGGGCGCCGGCATTACTCAGGGTGCCAGGCCATCAGCATCGCCGATGATTTTACCGCGCATATAGGCACCTCACTCGACTTGAACAAGACCGCCACCAAGGCTGGCCCAAATTCCCCTTTCCCGAATCCCCTCTGCCTCAGCACACGTTTTTCCTCTTTTCTTACATCATCCGAAAATTTTATCTAATCGAGGCAATCTTATCGGGAAAATTGATGTGAAAAGATAACAAGAAACGCGTAGAACGCGCCAGAATGTTGTCGAAAATGCTTCCCAACACGGCAATCCAGCTAAATTCGCTGCGGCCATGCAAGTTTTCGACCAATTTGCAACCAGTCAGATCGCCACATTTTCATTCTTTTCACTGCCCATCTTCTTCTTCATCTCCCCATAGACTCTTTCCTCGCCATATCCAGCACCCATAATGGCCGTCGTAGGCATTGATTTTGGTACTCTACACTCAAAGGTACGCGTCATCGCATCTTATCTCGACATACGTGTTCATCGCGCCCTTTGTTCAGATCGGTGTTGCACGACACCGAGGTATCGATATTATCACTAATGAGGTCTCTAATCGCGCTACGCCGTACGTCCAGTCTCGATGATATGCGCGTAATACTCATGGATTCTGCACAGATCGTTGGTAGCTTTTGGTCCCAAGCAACGTTCCATCGGAGAGTCAGCAAAAACACAGGAGACCTCCAATTTCAAGAATACGATTGGTTCCCTCAAGCGCCTTATCGGTCGGACATTCTCCGATCCAGAGGTACAAAATGTGGAGAAGAAGTTCATGAATGCGCAACTGGTAGACGCGCAGGGGACGGTCGGTGTCCAGGTGCGTTGTGTCATTTCCGTTGCTTTGCCGCCTTCTGAAAATTTCTTATTCTAGGTTAACTACCTCGGAGAACGTCAGACATTCTCAGCGACGCAACTTGTCGGGATGTATTTTGGCAAGCTTCGGGACATCGCCGCCAAAGAACTCAAAACCGGTGTATCCGATGTCGTGATCGCCGTTCCCGGCTGGTACACAGATATCCAACGACGGGCCGTGTACGATGCTGCGACCATCGCCGGCCTTAACCCCCTCAGGCTTATCAACGACACCACCGCTGTCGCCCTCGGATACGGTATCACCAAATCCGACCTTCCCGAATCAGATAATCCACGACACGTCGTTTTCGTTGACGTTGGTCATTCATCCCTTTCCGTTTCCATTGTCGCCTTCTCCAAAGGCCAGTTGATCGTCCGTGGAACCGCATATGATCGCAACATTGGCGGTCGTGACTTGGACTACGAACTCGTCCAGTACTTTTCGCATCAATTCAAGGACAAGTACAAGATTGATGTCTTGTCGAATCCCAAGGCTGTGTTCCGCCTTGGAGCAGGTTGCGAAAAGCTCAAAAAGATCCTTTCCGCCAACTCCGAAGGTCCCCTCAATGTCGAATCCATCATGAACGATATTGACGCCAGCTCAAAGCTGTCCCGTGAGGAATTTGAAGGGCTCATTGCGCCCGCTCTCGAGCGCATACAATCAACTATCGAGAGGGCTCTCGCTGCTGCTGATGTTCCCCTCGACCAAATTGAAGCCGTCGAACTTGTTGGAGGCTCGACTCGTGTTCCTGCAGTTCGCCAATGCATCCAGCAGGCCTTCCCAGGAAAGACGCTCTCGACAACCCTCAACCAAGATGAAGCCATCGCTCGCGGTGCTACCTTCTCATGTGCCATGCTATCCCCCATCTTCCGTGTTCGAGACTTTCACATCCACGATGTCACCCATTATCCTATCAAAGTCCAGTGGAACGCGATCCCCACAGACCCTGACGATGACACGGAGTTGACCGTCTTCCCCACCGGTAACAGCATCCCGTCGACAAAGGTTCTTTCCTTCTACCGCAGGGAGCCATTCGACCTCGAAGCCGTATACGCAGATCCTGAGCAGTTGCCGCCTGGCATCAACCCATGGATTGGCAAGTTCACTGCAAAGGACGTCCCAAGTGATCCCAAGGGTGACGTGACATGTGTCAAGGTCAAGACTCGTCTCAACCTGCACGGTATTATGTCGTTCGAGAGCGCATATGTCGAAGAAATTGAAGAGAAGGAGGAGGCTCCTGCTATGGATGTTGATGCACCACCGGCTGCCGAAGGTGCAGCACCCCCTGCGCCGCCCAAGAAGAAGAAGATTGTGAGGAAGAAGGAGATTCCGTTCGTTACGGGCAATACCTCTCTAGACAAGTCCGTCCTCGAACAGTTGAAGCAGCAAGAGGTGCAGATGCATGCTAGCGATAAGCTCGTCCAGGACACCGAGGTTCGTGTGCTTTTCCATTAGGATTCTTTACGGCACTGACTCACCTCGTCTTTAGGATCGTAAGAATGCATTGGAGGAATACGTGTACGATACACGTGGCAAGTTGGACGACCGTTATGTTGCTTTCGTTCAAGCAGAGGAGAAATCAAAGCTCCTCGTTGCACTACAAGAAGCAGAAGATTGGCTTTACACGGAGGAGGGCGAAGATTCGCCCAAGTCAGCATACGTGTCACGTTTAGACGCCCTCAAGGTCATCGGTGACCCCATCACTTTCCGATGGCGCGAAAGCGAAGATCGACAGGCCGCAATTGCTCAACTCCGCGAAACGCTCAACACATACATGAACCAAGCGACGTCTTCAGAAGAGAGATTCGCACATATTGACGAGAAGGATAAGCAGAGCGTTGTTGAAAAGGTGGCTACGATCCAACAATGGTTGGAAGATCAAATTGCGAGACAGGTGGAACGACCGAAGAACCAGGATCCTGTGTTGACGACAAAGGAGATTGGGAAGAAGAGGGATGAGGTTATATACTTCTCTACTCCGATTTTGACGAAGCCGAAACCGAAGGTGCCTACGCCTACACCTCCACCGCAAGGGGATGGTGGGGCACCGCCGCCACCGCCCAAGGATGAGGGGAAAGCGGAGGGTGGTGAGAAGGGACCTTCGGAGATGGATGTTGATTAGATGGGTTCGCTTTGGGTGGGGCCTGCGGGGTGGTGGGTTGGTTAATGTACAGTCTATCGTTGTACGCTTGTTACTAGACGGACTTTAATGATGTCCATGTTTTTTTTCGTCTTCACCTCCCCTTGGCCCCACCCACACGGTTTTTGGTTTTGGTTTTGTTCCAGCCGATACTGTGTCGACTGTGGTAGATTCAGAAGTACTAGTATTGTAGTTGCTGTATACATTGGTATAGTTAGTTGCGTTTTTTTTTTCGTTCTTTTGACCCATTTTGTAAGATTGTAATTCAGCGTAAAGTTTCGTTCGTACTTCGTTGGCATGTTCGATGGGAGAGCTCGAGCTCGAGCGCACACGGTGATATTGATTTTAATTTATAAAGTTATGCATGCATCAGGAAATATGTAGTTGATACACCTCCCCTGCCTTGGCAAATTGTCAATTGAGTAGATAATTAGAGCCCAGCTTGTAACGGCAGATAGGCTTTGTGGGGGTATTGAGATGTGTGGTGGTCGCGGATGCAACCTGCATTCCGGCTTGGAACCAATTACCAGTGCCATGGTTTTACACCCTCTCTTGTACTGTAATCTGGGCTGCTGTCCTATTCACCCAACATCATGAATTACCCCAATTCCAGCATAAAGCAGGTGATAATATGGGTATTAGATCAGATAGCCTAGGTAGTACAAATCAAATGGTTGTTTGAATTCAAGTTACCACTGTTTGCCTAAAAATTTCCTCCACACCTCTGATGGCTCTCAATTGCAAAGACTCCCTGGTGATTAGATCAGGGTTTTCAGACCAAACCACTGACATCGAATTGGATTAGATGGAAATAGCTCCAGAGCGCCGTCGCTAGACAGTAGTACGTAATTGTCGGGGTGAGGTCCGGTTGTCGCCCATACTGTCGTCGAATGTCAATAGGTGGCAGCAGGGAGCGGGGATGACGGCCGTGTCGTGAAGTCTAAAAGAAACAAAGAAAGTAAGTCGCTGAAGCTATCGTTGAAAAAATCTGATTACTTACCTGAGACCTCTATTTTCATTTGTACTGGATGCTGAAGGCGGTTGAGGTGGTATTGTCACGGCTCAATCAGCTCGGTTGGCCCGGACGCAATCTGGAAGAGAATTCCAGCACCGGGCGGCTGAAATGTACCAAGTCGCTGTTACTAGAAAGAGCAGCGTTGGTTAGCACGGAAGGGTTGATAAATGAATGAAAATTGAGACACATTACCTTGAAATTTTGAACGGCTTTTGGATGACGGGACGGGTTATATGGTCCCTAGGTCGCTCGTGATGATGTGATCGTTTGAGGCGGTGTCTGTGGGGTGGAGCCGGGTTCAGGTTCACCTGTTGAAGGGTGAAGTCAGTATGAGGTGGGGTGTGTTAAGATGGGGTGAGATGCGAAGGCAAGAGGGGGACGTACTGGAATCAGTAAATGTCTTGGGTGTGGGTTTCGAAACTTTCGCCTATCTTCCCCATGGGGAGGGGTCGTCGACTCCCCACACGGCCGTTATCCCAGATGCTATGGCCGATAGTTGATGAAGAGACGCAGAAGTCTCATACGATGGGAATCCGTCTTCGTCCCGCCGCTGTGAGCGGCAGGGCACCAGATGGAGGTGGGTTGTGTCGGAAGTGAACTAGTGACGAGCGACGGAATCCGTCGCTGCAGAGTATTCACAACGCTACCTGGTGGTGCCGCTGACGCTTGACGCGGAATCGTGTTTTAGAGGTTTGGGAGTGAATTTGGGGCTTTCGAATTGAGGCCAGCGGGTGGGGTCGAGTTTTCGCCACAACGCCGTCAAGTGACGGTGTCCAAAGGGCGCCCACCCAACAGCGGTCGGGGTGTGGTATTCGGCTGTCTTGGGTGATATGTCCGGTTTGTCGAGAGCGGCTGTAGAGTTTTTTTAATTGAGCGTTCGACACGTTCGCGGCAACTAAAATACACACCGGAGAACGTGGCAAACGCGTCAGTTTGCAAAATTGAACCCCGCGCCACGGCTGTAGTGGACGAGGGTATGGGCAACGGAAAAGAGGGAATGCAGTGCAGTGTATGCTTTGTCGTGCACTAGGACTGGTTGAAGGGCAATAGGACCAGGGTTGCCCCCAGCTATAGCCTCGCTCGCGCTTCAAGTCATTATCCTAGGCCTACGGTGCATTGGGCGGGTTAAACGGCGGGGGTTTTGTGTATGAGTGTAGCCGGTCACGCGGTCACGGGTGGGGCATATAAGGGGAATTTGTTTGGCTTTGCTTTTCTCGATCGACCTAATCAATGAGGTCATGACTCCAAAAGCCACCCAGTGACTTCGAGTTTGCGCTGGTCCGTGGTAGCGACCGTTTTGAGTGTTACATAAGACCTCTGTCAATGTCGGATTTTGGGTCATCACTGCGCTGTGTCTGTAGCTTTTTTCGTTCATTCCTCGGCTCCAGTAAGTCTCTCAAAAAATCGAGTTAATCGCGAATGCATATGGATATTCTAGTGGATAATTTAAAGTGCTGCCGTTGGTGATAGATACAACTTTCGAAACTCGGCCTGGTATTTGGTTCCCATCTACACGCCCATTACCCTCCCCACTGAGCGCCCTCTCATGAACATATTAACTTCAATATACACTCCCCGTGTCTCAGAACCCGCACATGAATCTGCGGACGCACGACCTGCCGTTAATGTCGGCGTCCTCGTTGCTGATTCCGGAATTGTGGCTGACGCCCTAGTATCAAGAAAGCAAATCATAAGTCATGGGCTATACCTTCCATAGTGGAAGTGAATAACTCACGTTATCAATGGGTGCAGCATGGACGGCCGAGATGACAATGAAAGTCAGGACGACTAATTGACGAATGTCGAAAATCATATTGTTGAAGAATAGAGAGATTGGAATGTGTCCAAGAGAGCGTGAAATTGGATAGAACGAGGAGTTAGAGTTTTCGATGAACTTGATGCCTTTTTTATACTCGCCCTCTGCCATCCTAATCGTCAGCCATCCTAGTCGTCAAAGTATGATCATGCGGCGCACACAGAGAGAGAGCATGCTCACTCCAACTCGGTTGTGGCTGAAGGTAGGGACAGCCTGTCACGAATAGAGCTAGTCTCATTCGACTAGCAGAGACCCATGCTTCACCCAGAAAGCAGACCATGTGTCCCGGGAACGATGCTTCGAAGAATGTTCGTCGCCAATCTAGGGTCGACGGCTGGCAGCAGACTTGCCAGGTGTAGCCGTAAGGTTTAACCTTTGCGAGCAGGCTTCGATTCCAAATTTAGGCGGGGCTTCGTGGTCGATCGAGAGTTTGAACTAAGCTGTGCACCGAACGAAAATGCGCCAAAGAGTGTTGTCATTTGTAGTATAGTTAAGCTGGGTACCCAACGGAAACGCGCACCGAAGACTGTTGTCTTTTATAATATGGATAGGCGTGTATCGAGGCAGAAAAATTGGCCACTGGAGTAAAGGTGACTGCGACACAACTGCGACACGGCCGTCCAACTGGTGTACCGTAGTTTCTCCGAATCTCCATGGGCGTTCCATTGTTCGAGGAGACCGTGTTTCGAGACCTGCGTCGAGAACGCCCACGTCACAGAAAACCCCGTCCCAGCGCCGAGTGTTGCTTAACCGCTCGAAGCGAACTAACTCGTACCCAGCCCGTCTGGGGTACTGAAACCTGTAACTTTCTCCTCTGGGCTGCCTCTGAGTAAGAGTCTCCGACTGTCGCAGATATGATCGGCTTCCACGATAATCACGGGCCCGTAGAAAGAAACCGGAAGTTTTTGAGGACTGGTTCGCATCCATAGAATTCGGCGAACGATCCCCGTATTTTTGGTGGAATGTGCCGCGGTTTCTCGTCTCGATATGGACGGCTCACACCCAGTGAGAACAAAACTGGCGGGAGCAGCCATCGTTTATGGAAGGGCCAATCCCTCGCGATTTCCTCGAAAGCGATCGATAGATCTGGAGCTGTCGGACCAGATGGAATGTTTTGAAGGGGGAGACCTCTCGAAAACCGCAGTACCATTGTTTTGAAATACATCCAAAGCTTCCAGTTTCCTTTGAATCTAGCAGGAATTGTCGTCAGCCCTCACTTTCCATCGCCTGCTGTCACTTCCATGCCAAGTCCACTCACCTGCAGTAGTTGGTACGAAACTGGATGCCCAGCGTGAAAAGACATAAGGAAATGAACGGAAAAGACCAGCTAGTTACAATGATAGGCGGGTGTAAGGCAGTTACCAGCAACGTAGCAAGCGGACTTCAAAACCTTCACACGCACCTCGGCGCCCGCCGCTTCTTGTTCAAACCCTGCTATTGCCGCGACCCGCCTATCGTTTTGCGACCAGCTGAAACGTACTAGGACGTCTACGTAAGATACGAGAATGGTTCATTGTCGATATGCAAACGTATTGTAGCGTTCAACCAACGTTGGACTTTGGAGTCCGAGCTCACGGAGGTACTATGTGGTTATCTACCGTGGTTCGCGTAGATAAGGACGATAACACCGTAAGTTCGACTCTCAGATATACTTTGTATTCGTCGTTCGTTGCCTCTCTAACTTTGATCCCACTTTCACCCCGCTTTAACATATTTGAGTCCGCGGGAAGCTAATAACGCTAACTGTAGTCAAGAGTGGTTAGAAGAGACCGGACGCGGTATGGGAATTGGGAATTCACAGAAAACTGACTGGGCTGTCGCACCATGGAAAGGACCTCGGGATACCAAGTGACATATCGCCAACGCCGACAAACGCGAGTAAGCACCCAAGGCGGCATTGTGGTTCTGGCTTTGCGTCGTCTTCCAAGAAGTGAGTTAGATCCTAGACCCGTTACAACCGATCGCGAGTCCAGATGGACATCCAATCTATAGGGTGTTACAAATAAGAATATTCCGATCAAGATTCCGTCTGGGATGGTTTGGAATAGTAGTCCGGGGAGGAAAGCCTCAAGTTCAGCTAGTTTGGCCAGCAGACGCGTGGTCCGGGGGTCTCGTCGGGGATGGTTTGGAATAGTAGTCCGGGGACTGAAGCTGCCTCGAGTTCGGCTAGTTTCGTCAGGAGACGGGTAGTGATGACTCGAAGTGAGGTGACTAATTCAATCTGACATTCGATGCCAACACGGATAGAAACTGGACGGCCTTATGAAATTGGGAAGAAGCATTAAATTCTTACAACAACTGGTGGAATTAACCTTCGTGAATGCGATATATCTTTCCATGGATAACGAACTCCCTCAACCCAGGACAACGAACTCTAGCCATCTTCAACAAATCCCGGATTTTACTATCTGTCCAAATGTGGGACCAGCTTCCGTCGGGTGATAACGACACAAACCGAACGACTCGAAGACGTTTCCACCACCCAAGGAATTGATAAAGCATCCCCAGTTCTCCACTGGCCGGCGGGACGATGTTACAGTTAACCCATAACCCGGTGACACAATCGTACACCTCGAATCCCGATTCTCGTGTCTTCGGGTCATTGTACAAGGAGAGATCTTCCCGGAGTTCGTCTGCTGTGTATTCAACTGATATATCCAGGAAGCATTCGAACTCCTCTTCGTTTACTGTGGAAGAACCTCCATGATTTTGGTGGTAACGTTGAAACGAAGGATTTCGAAAGATCCGGAGCTTCTCAACGGACGTTCCAAACCCAAAACTGGGAAGGCAAACGTTGATGAACTTGAGATTTGGCCTGGGTATAGTTTCTGGACAAAGAAATGTGGCCCAGTTGATGGGTGCGGTGATTAAAACCAGGTTTGGAAAGAATGGACGTGTGCCAATCGTTCCTTTGGGATGGTATAGGTTGACATTATCCAAATCATGTGTAGCGAGCCGTAAGCGGGTTATATTAGTGAACTTTGTGAAGAAATTGATCAGAGTCGGGATTGGGAATGTATAACAGTTCCGGATGGTGAGGTCGATCAGCCGGTGACGAAGGGGGTGGTACAGCCAGGATAATATTATTTCCCATTTTGATTTGTCGATGTAGACGTGACAAAGAGAAAGGGTGGTGAGAGATGGTGCGTCGAGGATACAGTAAGTCCAGTATGACAGTGGGGGGTAGAGAAACGTTTCGCCAAATAATTCGAGGCGTTGAAGTTTGCTTGACTGGCGAATGACTTTCGGGAGACGGATAGGACCTCCCATGAAAAGGTAGGGTGCCCGGACACGATCAGAATTGGTCCCTAACCTCGAAATGAAGCTCTGAAGAGCAGTCAAAAGTCGGGCTGTGTGGGGCCCTATATTCCATGGCACCGGTATAAAGCTTGGTTGGTAAAGAGTCAACTCTTCACAACCTTTCTCCAGAAGAGTGTTTAATATAGCAGCTGCGATGGGCTTCCTCTGGTCCAATCGCCGTCGATGGGTTTGAGAGGAACGGCGTCGGGATCCAGAGATATTGAGAAAGTCGAACACAATGAAAACTTTTCGGACATGTTCGAGCCTTTTGGTAATGTGGAGGAGTTGGTGGTAGTCTTCTGTGACGAGGCCGAGATGTGCATGTTCAATACAGGAGGACAAGGAGATGTGTAAAGTGTCGATGGATGGTAGATCCAAAGCAAAGGCAATTGAAAGTCCAGAGAAAGCATCTAGTAGCCTCTGAACAAGGATAGGTTGTACGCGTTCGGCCTGATGTGAGGCAGACCGACATTGTGTCGTGCCTACAAATTTTTTGGCTGGTTCCAGAATGCCGCAAGAGTGTCGGAATAGATGGACAAGGGCGATGGCATTGAGGCGTCGACAGACTAGGGCTAACTTCAATTTCTCTTTTGATGAGGCATAGAAAAGAATTTCTTCGATGATTTCAAATGGAAGTTGATCGAGAGAAATCATGGCTTGTAGTGGACCGTCGTGGTTATGTTGACAATTGGTGACTTTGCGTGCGTGGGAACCGATTTCCAAACTGCTTTCGGGTGGCCCGTTCTTCTCACAAGCCAACCCGCATTGTGCAACAACATGCAGCCCGAAATCCCAGAAAACAAGCGCCATAACCGCTTCTTCATCCCAGAAGAGTTTATCACTCTCCAGGTGAACTATGTGCCCCGGAGTGCACCCTCGAATTAACGAATCGTTGTTCCTCACAGGTCGACGAAGTTTACTTCAATCTCCCAACATTCATTCTCAAGAAGCATTCCAGGAAATTGGATAAGTTGATTACTGACCAGACAGAGACAGATCCGGGATATTTTGCACCTTTGGTCAAAGGAGTAAGCGTCGTCGATCTTGAAAGATTCTTAGCCGTTCTACTCCCAACGTGAGCCCATCTTTGCAAGTTTTCTAATTCTATTCCCTTTGAAATGGAACATATGCTCAGGGAATACGGCCAATACGAGGCCACTTCGTTTGATGAATGGGCGTCTATCCTCAAGGTCGCACATCAATGGGAATTTGAGTCCATCTTCAAACTAGCACTTGAGAACATCGAACCCGTCTCCTCTCCTGTTGACAAAGTTGTCATTGGGAACGCATATAAGATCCCGGATTGGGCTACAGAAGCACGCATATTGCTCTGTCGACGTGAAGAGCCGATCACGCTCGAAGAGGCGGTTCGGATGGGTATCGAAGAAGCGATGAACATATCCACAACTAGACATCGTATTCGTTCATCTGAAGTTCGCCCTGGGATGAAGGACTCGACTATTCGTTCCTTCTTATCCGGGGATCCGGAACCGGGTGCACGTGAGGAGGACTCGAATGCGGTGGCTGAGGTTGTATTACCGCCTGACCCACAGAAAAAGGTGCCTTCAGATTCAGCAACGACTTTAGGAGAATCTCCGGAAGTGGGACCACCCGTCATCGATAAGGATCCCAGGATTTGTCGTGCCCTTGAGCTCAGAATGCAGCTCAAAGTCTTGAAGGGCCAATTACGAGGGCTGAAGCGCGGGCACTCTTCCGCCCAACCTGATAGCAAAGGGTCCGAGGAGTTGGAAATCCAAATCGATGATTTGGAGGACGAGTATCTGGAGTTGTATAGTGGTAACATTCTCTCTGACTCCTTCACGATTTGTGATCATAATCCGTGTTCTTGCAGGTATCAGCTCCGACAGCTACGACAGCCTCAGAATTGAGCGTACCAGCGTTGCAAAAGCATGCGTACTATCAAAGTTGACAGGATGTCTACACCCTGCACTCAGCCAATGGCCCAATAAACGAACCCTGGTGATCGATTTTCCGTTGTTTAACACAAAAGATGGGATTCGAAAGCGTGCTCAGCAGGTAACCCTCGATGTTCTAGAGAGGTAAGCCAATACTACAACTTGCATTAAACGATGTAGTTCGTGATGTCTGCTTCTAGGCATGGTTTCGAATACACGACGAACGCGACGACTGGGCAAATTCAGGTAACAATACCTTCTTGAGTATGCATTGCGTCAAAACAGGTCCGGTGAAATCCATTTTCTACGTAACCTCTTGTGGTAGATCTGATCGAGGAAGTACTCCTCCTGTTCCCGAACCCCTGCCTGCGTTGTATGTTCAGATGGCCATTACTTGATTTCGTGCTTCCTGGGAACTTTTCAAACCTCCGTCGAATCTGTTTCCAGTCTTGGATAATCACTTCGACTTTTGGGATCCAAGAAGCTTCGAGACGGTTTGTTGTTCCACCTCGGTATAGAATCTTCGTCAGTGCGTAGTGTAGTCCTGCGCGCTGCAACATAGACTTATATCCGTGGGCATTCAAATATTAATATTCACTTCTAAGATGGGCAATGAGACTAGTACTTACGATTATATTCGGGACTAGATATGTACGGTAACCTATCCAAATTCTTTCGAGTGCTTCATTGAAGCTCTTGATGCTTGAAGACTAATGGACCAAACTTGAGGGTTAATACTAGCTCTGATCATATGAAATCTAAGCTACTTACCGTCCTCTTGGGCAACGGGTTGTGCAAGAATATTATCAACAAGTTGGCCAATTTGCCCAACTCTAAATTTTCATCATCCGAGGTAATCTGGCACCGACTGTCGACGGTGTGGATCGCAAATGAATTTAGTGTGAATTTCTGAAAAACAAGTCGTTCGAGGCAACCTTCTGCCAATTGTGACCTTGAATGAGGTTGCAGACTCAAGCTTCAAGTTCGGACTTGTTCGACTACGGCGTTGCTTCAATGTTTCCATATCCAGGAGGACTCGGAGTCTGCCGGAGGACCGATGAACTCTATGACGACCAACATCTACTGCAAGTCGAATTGCAGCCCCATCAGGTTCCCGAAGAACCATCACCTTCGGAAAGAGAGTGGTCCCACCGTGCCACTGATCAGCTGAATGAGTTGTCGTCCAACTTGTCAAGATACTCTCGGGTCTTGGGTTCTTGCAAGTGTGATGGGCAACGCTGAAGACTTGCTCAAGACGAGTGGACGAACGGCCCCTCAGGCACACGACCCGCCTTACACGCGTCGTCTCCGAGTCCAGCCACACCTTCAACAGGCGAGCACCATCGGCATGCCGGATTCTACGCAAGCGAGCCGGACCTGTGCAATTCCTGCCAAGTCTCACAAACGGGATATCACATCCTCATCGTGTGCCTGCGCTACAAACGAGGGGAGAGACAGATTCCCCTCTTCAACGAATTCAATTAGGTGGGATTTCATTTGCAGATGCTCCGTCGAGGCAGGAACAACGAAATTGCAGAATTTCGGGTACGGCGCGAAGGAATTCCGTACCGGGGAAGTACGGTAGGTGACCGGTGTGGCCATGGTTCTACAGCTGCCGATCATCGCCGCAGCACCTGTATACATGGGTACGGTGTCAATCTACCTTCTTATCATTGCCGCACCTTGCACACACCACCTTTTCTGTCTACGGGGGGAGTCGGTAGGACAAGTAACAGCATGGATTCCGCGAAAACTTATTTTTAAGACTTCCTGGCTCGTTACCTCGGTTTTCGTCGCGATGACATTGGAGTTGAATCTCGTTCTCGCCGTATTTGGTAATCCAGACTCGTCGTGGTTGCTCATCCTGGTGCAATATGATTCGCAGTCAGCAGGACAAGAGTGGGTTGGCAACGACTTCGAAAACTGCAACCCCGAGCACATTACATGCGGTAATGCTCACAAAGACTTGCTCGGCCATTTCAACAAAAGAAAAAGGATGGTACACCTTCCTGTCCTCCACAAGCTCTATGTTCTCGCACTTCTCGGAATCAAAATGTGACCCAGCATCCACCCATCTATCACACTAACTCCCTGATTTTTTTAATCCAGAACTGGTACGTAGGCATAGGTACTGGCATTCGGGGGTCACAAAAGCCAATGTAGCTCGAAGTTACATGGTCGCTGGTAAGCTGCAGCGGTTCGGCGCACACCATGTGCACGGTAGGCTTGACACGGCCACAGCCGAGCGTCATCATTTTACTCTGGGCCATTCCAAATTCATACTTCGAAGATTAGAGGAGGACGAGTATAAAACAGGCATCGATTTCATCCAGAACCCTCACACTCAACTTCATACTTCCTTGAACATTCCAACATATCAATCCTTTGGCAAAATGGTTTTCAACACTCGTCAATTATTCATCCTTGCTTTCCTTGCCATCTCGGCGGTCAATGCAGTACCCCTTGATAGCGTGAGTTATTCACTTCCACTACGGAACGTGGAGCCCATGATTTATTAATTGCATTCTTGATAGCGCGATGAGGTGGAACGCGTTCCTCACAGGTACCGTGCTGTCGAGGAGGTTGAGCGCGTCCCCCACAACTACGGTGTCGCCCACGAAGAGGCCGAACGCGTTCCCCACAGGTACCGTGCCGTCGAGGAGGTTGAGCGTGTCCCTCACAGGTACCGTGCTGTCGAGGAGGTTGAGCGCGTTCCTCACAGGTACCGTGCTGTGGAAGAGGTTGAGCGCGTTCCCCACCGGTACCGTGCCACGGAAGAGGTCGAACGCGTTCCCCACCGGTACCGTGCCACGGAAGAGGTCGAACGCGTTCCCCACAGATACCGTTCCACCGAAGAGGTCGAACGCGTTCCCCACCGGTACCGTTCCACTGAAGAGGTCGAACGTGTTCCTCACAGGTACCGTTCCACCGAAGAAGTCGAACGTGTTCCTCATAGGTACCGTTCCACCGAAGAGGTTGAGCGTGTTCCCCACCGGTACCGTTCCATCGAAGAAGTCGAACGTGT
>ML208610.1:6316-35773 GCA_004369065.1 Pluteus cervinus
TGATCAACGCGCAACGACGTCATCCACCTCTCTTATTCTCGTCATAGTAGATCTGAGTAAAGATGGAAGGGTACCCCGACCTCTTTTATTCGTGTCATTGAGATAAAATGACGTCACTCACCTCTCTTAAAATCATCATCGCACGAGAGACCGGTCCATGGTCTCGACTGGCAGGTATTGGTGAAGGTGGCTGGCCAGAGCGAGTTCTACCGGCGGTTGGGTTATCAGCCTACAAAACACGGGTCGCCGCGTTTCCTCTCCAAGTCAGCATGCGCATCGCACTGCAAGGCGAGGCGAGGCTGACAATTCACAATTTGGTGGCGAGTGTTCTCTAGAACTACCCAAGTCCACTCGAAGACAAGACTGTT
The DNA here is from genome assembly GCA_004369065.1 of Pluteus cervinus. Lineage (NCBI taxonomy): Eukaryota > Fungi > Basidiomycota > Agaricomycetes > Agaricales > Pluteaceae > Pluteus > Pluteus cervinus. The sequence goes on from ML208610.1 coordinate 6,685, forward strand.
GCTTGACCTGTGTAAGCATCTGTGGAGATTCGGTGGTGGATAAGGCAGCTTAAATATGGACCTGGGGTCGTGTCCACACATGATCTTCGTCAATGGAAGACATCCTAACTCTTTCATCGTTCTGGAACGTATGTGATGAAAAAAATTAAGATAGTAGACACAAATTATCATACTAGGTTTGGGTGGGGCGTGTTATGACAAACTTTACACGGGCACGGCGCTTGCTGTGCAATTTCGACGATGAGGGCACCAGGTAAAAGAATCGCGGCGTTTACCGCGCGATTTGGAATAAGGTTTGGCCACCTCAACTCTGTTTCGGACTCGAAAACAAACCCCTCTCTTAGGTTCTCTTACCCTCGAGATGACCTCCAGAAAAATAAGGTGTGTCGTCCTTGATTGAGTGCAGAGACCAGCTCAAAGCGAAGGAAGAATATTCAGAAGCAGGAATTCAGTTGAGCGGTAGACCGGCGTACCTTCCACTTCTCCTACGCATTTGAACTTGGTCGTTTAACGCCGTATCTCTGACTGTAAGTGATTCGTACGACTGCGCTAAATAACAGATTAACATCAAATAGTCCTCTCGAGCACTCATTGGCATCTCGACGTTACCGCCGGAATTACACCACCGCATCCTCGAGGAAGCATGTTCTGGGGGGTGACGAACATCGACTCCCAACCTTTTCTCATCGACTTGATTTCACGGGGAAAGACAAACAAACCCATAGGTTTCCGTTTCTGATGGTTGCTCGGACCAGATACCATTTCGACTTGTGCCTTCATATCCTCGGTCATCACTCGAAATATAGCAGACAAAGGAAACAAAATTGTCACTTATACCTAATCACAAAGCTACTTTCATCTTCTTAACATGATGTCGAAATACATCCCAGTCTATCGGCTTCACTGGCGGTACGTCTCTGCATTTCATCAGCTTGATCTTTTCCACAACTCGCCGAATGTCACGATTCGACCATTGAGATATATTGGCGATGTAGGCCATGCTGGTACAACCATAGGCGAGTAGGTAGGGGTGCAGGTCGGTTAGCGGCGGATTGCAGGATGCAAGGAACTCGTGAAGGTCATCTCGGTGATGGATTGCTGGTTCTGTTTCTTCGGTAGGTGAACGTTCGGGCGTGACCAGCTTAAGAGGAGCTTTGGATCGATTAAGGTCCGAGTAATCGACTTGTGGGTGAACGTGGTCTTTGGGGAAAGGGGCTGCCCGCATGCCGATGGGGTGTGCCCTTGTGTCGGGACTGGGTTTGGAGACGCTAGTTATAACTGCAGGTGGACGACTATACGGCTTTTCCTGTCGTTTGAATTCCGTTCTGGTTGACCCCCCGATGGAACCTGGCGGTATGCATGTTCCCGCTTTCATTTTATTTCCAACAGTGACGATATAGGCCTCGAGGGCCAGTAGTTGGTGGGGGTCTTCCGATGAGATGGCATTAGGAAACTTAGACCAAACCTGCATAAATCGGAGGAGCCATGGTTAGGGCTCCTCTATGGGAAACAGGTATGAAGCAAGCCTCACAAGATGGATGATAAGGTCGATCCTATCCTGTTGCCCCTTGCGACTTATTGGCCTGGAAAGATCGAGGTGTTCAAGCAAGGCCATTTGAATGAAGTTCTTTCGAGTTGGAAAGTTAGTTCACGTCGATTTTGAATCGATTACGGATTTCACCTGCACTTCGAGCCAGGCGGTGGTGTGGCGAGGACCTACAAGTCCAAGGTACTCTCGAAGTCTAAATTGCGGATTAAACGGCGATGTGAGATGTATATTCCCCAGACTTACCCGCCCATTTAGCGACTATGGCGCTGTCTGTATCAGGATGAAGTGGGAGTTCTATCGCGACGTAAAAGAAAGGAAGGAAGGGGAAAAATCGATTGACCCATGGCCGCAACGCAGTATTCGAAGCTAGGTCACGTAAAAATAAGTCGGCAGCGTCCATGGGATTCGAAAGGATTCAAGAACACGTTGGCCAGGAATACAGCAGGTGTGCGAACTCCGTCCTTTGTTCCTCAGTCAAGATGCCCAACCTCATGGTTAATCGATTGGCTTGGTTGATTGGAGTTTAGTTCGCAAAGTTATCGAAAGAAATCTAAATTAAGCTGATCGGAAGAAGGGAAAGATGTTAAATTGTATGGCATTGATGCTCACTGCAATATAAACATAGAACACTAGGGTATAATTTCCGCAGATCATCGCGGAGCCTTCAACTCCCGAAGAAAATGACGAAACATATCCCAATCCATCGGCTTCGTAGGCAGGGCATCTTCACATTCAACAGCCATCATCTTACCCACAACAACACATATCTCGTCGTCTGGCCACCGAGACATGACCTTGATGTGGATCATGTCTGTACAGCCATACGCGACGAGATAGGGGTGTAATCGCGATAGGGACGGGTTGCGAGACGCGAGGAAGTTATAGATCTCGTCGACTTCCTGCACAACGCTCTCTGACTTGATTCGCTGAGATTCAACTTCTTGACCGAGAGCGACGCCGGCCTGTCGGGGTTTGGCTATTGGAGAGACTGTAGACGCGTCACTGGGTTGGGAACCAGGAGTTGGAGTCGGACTCGGTTGGGTAACCACTTCAGAAACCTCTACAGGAGATTGTGATATGGGACTGACAGAACTATCAGAAGCCGGAGCGTCCCCTTCTTCAGATGGACCAGACGTCGAGGTCCAAGGCGCTACTGATGGGGCGGAGGGGGGATCATGTGGCTCATCGTCGGCAGGCAAGGAGTGGGGAGTAGGGTAGGTAAGAGTATACGACATGGGAGATTCAAAGTCAATCGGTGCACGGATTGGTGTCTCGATTTCCACGGCCTCCTGTGTAACAACACGAGGGGGATCAGTGTTGCTCAGACTCCCGGCACTGACTGTGAGGCTGCGGGGAGAGTTCGGCTGAATCTGCACTGGAAGGTTGTTCCGTACCCGAATAGGTCCGACAGACCCTTGGTTCTGCGACAAGACAGGTTTTTTCACCACAGGATAAGGTGCAGGACCAGGTTTATTGGGTTTCGAATTCTGAATCAAGGAGCGCCTTTGACGGACTGCGTTGGCTGTAGTGACAATGGGTTGTTCCAGTATAGTCCTGCTTGCAATTGTGGTATCCAAAAAGAGCTGTGGACAGGCTGCGCATATCTACGACCGTGAGGCAGATAGAAAATGGGTCACAAGGAGAGCTCTTAACTCACCTGATTTGCTATCAAAGTTACCTTCCCCTGGTGAGCTGGAAGGGATAGCGGGAACGTGAAGTCTAGATGTTCCGCCAATACCTTCCCGACACAATTCTGCTATGGATGAGAGAAACGTCGGCTAAGAAACAAAATCAAGTACGCACAAGGAATGTAACCCATGCAGAATCATAATTGGGGTCCTCAAGACCTAGCTACTCCCGAAGCCTAAAATAATCATCAGTTGCATGCGAGGTAGAAACCACAAGCCCAGAACTTGCAATTGCTTCGCCGCCATCGTTCCTTCGCTCAGCTAATAGGCCTAGTTCTGCGGAAACTTGTTACTAATCACCTGCCTTAGTGATACACGTCCGAGTCCGTGAAGAGGTTTATGTAAAGAGGAAAGTTCAAGCGGTTCGTAGAAGGCAAGAAGCGGGATGTTCGCGTTGACAAAGTCGAGGGGTGCATGCCAATGTTTGCAAGTATTGGGTTGGAACAACGCAGATGGGGCAAGTCGCGTACCTGACAACTGACTCGATTGATTTTAACAGGCTCTGATTCAGACAGAAGATTCAAAGCGTGCGCCGTAGAAGAAGGAAGAGAAATACAAATACATGGCATGCAGTAGATAACAGCAGCGTCGACCAAGATCGAGCCCCCTTTCTCAAGCTCGTCTCGCTTCCCTAATTTCACGGCGAAAGAGAAACCAGTCCAGGGGCTTCGGTTTCTCATGAGGAAGAGACGCCTTTTCAGCTCGAGCCTTCATGTCCTCGATAAGTTTCTCCAGCTCATCATCAGAAAGACAAGCCATTGCTTCGATATATTCCGTGGATGTGCAGCCATATTGAACCAGGTATGGATACAATCGGCGGAGCGTGTGTGGAAGCCACTTTTCTGTAGGTCCTGTCTCATCCACCTCTAGGAGTCGTGGCTCAGCGTGGGCCATTGAGATAGGTGGTGTGGGGGGGTACTCCAAACTAAGAGGAGAATATCCTATGTCAAGGACGTCTTCATACATTATATAGTTGTTGCAATGTCTATGTACTTACCCCGTTGGCTAGTGATCGAGGAAGACTCATTGACTTGAGGAATGGCTGATACAGAGGTACCGATGACTTTGGCGGAAGGTTTCTGTTTCTTGGTCCTAGATCGTTTGCTTTTGACCAGGGATCTTGCCGTTCGAGGCAATGGCTTTTTCGCAGAACCGAGAGCCTCGGTCCCAAGGTTGTTGGAATCTGGGAGACCTTCGGCGGATGCAGCACCGAAGGCATGAGCGGAAAATGTAGCCCGGTGACGTTCCCCTCTAACCTCATTGGCTCGGCGCAGAATATAATTCTCGAGATCTTCGTGGTAAGCGTCATCTTGTTCTATTGGAAAAAGCGCCGGGTAGGCTTCGCGGACCTTGAGAAAGAAACCATGTCACGATATAGAATAAAGGGGGCAGTTTGAACGTACACGGTCGATAACCTTTTCGACTTCGGTGGGATAACGCCTAACTGTAACTCGCATTGCCAGGGCCGACAAGTCCATGCACGCGGCGTTACATTCGTCGATAAAATCCTGAAAGGGAACCCAGAACACATGAGCACCTGTGAAGTCATGACGCTGGTAGGTACTCACCCGAATCCCTTCCCATGTGGTCTTGTGCCGTTTGTGTCCCAGTCCTAAGTACACACGGAGGTTGCTACTCACCGTAAGTCGTATCGGCAGGGCTAAGGCGAATCCCAGGACTTACGAGTGCCCACCCATATTCCTGAACGAAGAGGCGCTTGGATTTGAAACGGGTTATAGGAGGTTTCCTCCTGAAGTTCTCCTGTATATAACGGTGCTGCTGATAAACAAAGTTCAACATACCCAGATTTTGGAACTACCTCGATCGATCGACTTCAAAGGGAAGCTAGTGTTTAAGGATTGGAGAGGAGACTGTTCTTTGGTCTCAGACCTCAACCCAAGAAAGGCAGCCGCCACGCCAAAGCCGTGCAACATATGGAAGAACGTGTTACTGTAGAATGTGTGAGATTAATTAGGTTTGCAAGTGGCTCGGAGGCTCTGGACGACTGGACCGCACTTACCATCGTTGGGTACGAAGTGTACCGGGGAGTGGGAACTATATCGTGGTGAAAACAAAGTGGAGGGGGAAGGGAAGGAAAGAGACTGATTGGCCCATGGGAACTCAAAACTAGGGATCAGGAAGGGGTGGGAAGTAAGCCCAGATTCAGAAGTTCAAAATGTCCAGAAGTTTAGTTCGCAATTGAACGAGAAACGGTCTAACTTAGCCGCGTCAAAAGAATGGAATGGCATTAAAGTATGGCATTAATTCTCACTGCAAGATAAATAGAGGACCCTAGGGTTTACTAACCTTTGTAAATCACCATGAAGCGTTCGTCTCTCTCAGAAAATGACGAAACATATCCCAATCCATCGGCTTCGTAGGCGAGGCATCTTCACATTCAACGGTCATCATCTTACCCACAACAACACGTATCTCGTCATCTGGCCACCGAGACATGGCTTTGATGTGGATCATGTCCGTACAACCGTAGGCGATGAGATAGGGGTATAATTGCGAGAGGGGCGGGTTACGAGACGCGAGGAAGTTGTGAACCTCATTTTGCGCAACGCTCTCCGACTTGACGCGGATCCACTGGGGCTCATATTCTTCAGAGGACACGGAGCTGACGCTATCCTGCCGTACTCGGGCTCTTGGACTCGGAGAGATCATAGGGGTGACATTACGCCGAGGTTCAGGAGTTGGAGTCCTTTGGCCGGGCTGTCCAGAAGCCTCTTCAAGAACCTCTTCAGGAACCTCCTCAGAAGCATCGATAGGAGATAGCATTAGGGGACTGACAGAACGACCAGAAGCAGATTCCTCGTCCTCTTCGGATGACCCAGACGTAGGGTTTGAATGTGCCACTGAAGATGAGGGGGAAGAGGGATGGACTGGCTCATCGCCGTCGGTCGTCAAGGGACGGGGAGTAGGGTATGTAAGAGTATGCGAAAGTGGAGATTCAAAGTTGATGGGTGCTTGCACTGGCGTTTCAACTTTCACGATCTCCTGGGTAACAATGCGACGGGGATCGGGGGTTGGGGATGTGAGGCGGACGAAGGGATGGCCCGCCTGCAGTGGAAGGTAGCTCTGTACCCGGATAGGCCCAACAGAATGATGGTTTTGAGGCATAGTGGGTTGAGGATAAGGCGCAAAACGAGTATGGGGCAAGGGGTTGGGGTTCTGGACCAAGGAGCGCCTGTAACGCATTTCATTGGCTTTAGAGACAATGAACTGTTCCAGCATAGCTCTGCGTGTTCGTGATAATACGATTGAGATGTGGACCGGAGAAAAGAGGGTCGGACAGGTTGCGCAAATCTGTGACGATGGGTGGTAGATATAGTGGGTCATAGCCAGGGTTCGTAACCTACCTGATCTGCTATCGAAGCAATTTGTTTTTGATGGGCTTGAAGAGATAGTGATACCGTCAGGTCTACACTTCTTGCCACCATTTTACAGACGTACTCCTGCAGTGGATGAGACGAGAGTCAACCGAGAAATGTTGAAATGACGCACCCTAAGAGCAAGCCATTTGGCATCATGACTTGGACCCCCAAAGCCCAGCTGCTCCCGAAACCTTCAATAATAGTCAGTCTCGTGCGAGGTAGAAGACAGACTCATAACTCACTTTCCCGCCATTGACGCTTGTGTGCGCAGCTGGTAGCCCTCGTTTGATAAGTCTGTGAGCTTGGAAAAGGGTTAAGGCAAGGGAGTTCAAGCGGTGAAAGAGAAAGTCCTCAAACGAAGCGGGAATTAATGTTTGCTGGCGTTTGGTAGAAAAACAAATTGAAGTGGTAGCCATGGTAGAGGTAGCCTCAGCGAACTCAACAATTCGAAATCCAACCCAGGTCATTTGCAAAAATGGCAGTGTAACGAATGATGCATTTCAAACTAGGCGTACGCCAAGGGGAAAAAGAGAAGGACACATACTTGGTACATGGTGTAAATCAACTGCTGCGATCATTCTCTCTCAATCTTTTCGCATCTTCTTAACCTCAATGGGAAAGAAGAACCATTGCCAGTCCGTCGGGCTTTCAGTGTCGCTGCGAACAGACGCCTTCAAGGCCTCGATAATCTCCTTCCAGTCATCATCAGAAAGGCGAGTCATTGCTTCCAGGTGTTCGATGGATGTGCATCCATATTGAACCAGAATTAGGTATAAGCCGGATAGCTTGCGCGAATGGAGCCATCCGTATAATGCATCTCGAGCAGGTCCGGTCTCGTCCATGTCTGGGAGCCTTTTGGGCTTAGCTTGGGTCGTTGGGATAGATGTGGGGGAGTATTCCAAGCTCGAAGCGGAGGGTCCTGCCAAGAACGTTTTCAGATCCTACATGGTTATTGCAATCCCTGCATACTTACCCGCTTCGCTACCGACCGAGGAACAGCCACCGACTTGAGAAGGGGGCGACACAGATTTTCTAACGGCCTCTGCGGAAGGGGCGTGTTCCGTGGTATTAAATCGGTTGGGTCCGGGTTCCATGGCAGAACCGGAAGCGCGAGTGGTAGGATTCTTGGAGGCGGATTCAGTTGTTGGAGACTCGGAGGCGCTAGATGCCTCAGGCGTAGCCTTGACTCTGATTCTATTGGCTCTGTGCAGGACATCATACTCGACATGTCCGTAATAAATGGCGTGTTGTTCTGGTAGAAAGAACGACGGATAGGATTCACGGACCCTGAGGACGACCTTGAGCAAGAAAGTGTCACGAAAGAGAACGATAGTGGTGGTCTAGACGTACCAGGTTGATAACCTTCTTGACCTCAGTGGGATAACGTTTAAGGTTGATTGCCTTTGACGTTGATGACACGTTCAAATACTTGGTGATGCTTTCGTCGATGATGTCCTAAGACGACATCGAGAACACATGAGCGAGTATGGGGGCTGATAACGCGAACACTCACGACGACATCATCCCATTTGTCCTTGTTGTCTGTTAGCCCTAGATACGCACGGAGTTTGCTATTGACGGTAAGTGCATCATGGAGAAGGAACAGGTGAAGCCCAAGACCTACGCGATCGGCATATTCCCTGAGTGGAGTGTTTGAAACGGAAAAAGGAGGGCCCTTGCTGCCATTCTATATACCCTTCGGTGCCGCAGATAAACACAGCTCAACATACCCCACCGATCGGTACATCTCTTCGAACTTTCTGCGCGGGATGTGATTGACTCCAAGACAGAAGAAGGTCATATCCAAATTCTGGAAAAGGAATGGTCCTTTTCTTCGATACGAACCCAAGAAAGGCAGCTGCCCAGCCAAATCGAGCAACGAGTCAGCCACCTGTGGCTGCATGCCCTTTTCATGACAAATGACTAACAGCCAACGGTCAATGAGCTAGGTAGCTTGCCCGCTTCAGCAGAGAAGTATCAGGTCACCGGAATGACGAGAGATACCTTGCTGAATTTCGAACTTCCGAACTTCCGAACTAGGCATGCATGAAGCAAGGGCATAAAAGATTATGGATAGTAGGGCGTAAATACGTACATCAAAGCAGACATCAATCCTCTCGCATATTTTTAATAGCAAGGCGCAGCATATGCCAATCCATACTTGATGGCTGAACCGAGCCACTAAGAACCAACTCTTCAGTTTCGGCCTTCATTGCTTCGACAATATGTGTGATCTCTTTGCTGGAAGATTGTGCCATAGCTTCGATGTGTTGCAGATCATGGCAGCCAAACGCGACTAGATATCGGTGCAGATGGAGCAACGATGGCTGGCATGATGCTAGCCATGTCCGGAGTCCATTTTCAACAGGTCCTTTGATATCTGCATTTGGGAGTGGGGGTGGCCCGGAAAAGGTGATTGGGATAGGTGTGGGGGAGAAGTCAATACTAGGACCGGTAGTAGGCCCTACATTAAGAATATTTTCAGATCCCAGAAAGCCCTTGTCATCTTATGTACTCACCTGCTTGGCTAACAGCTGAAGGATCTTCGACAACAACGACTTCCGACAGGGCCCGTACAGATCTACCAATGACCCTGGCATAAGGGGTGCTTTTGGAGATACCAAGTCGCTGGTGCAGGGTTTTTACGGCTTTCACTTTAGATTTCCTGATAGGGCGTCCTGCACTGGTGACCTGAGTTTCAATAATTGTAGGATCTGGGAGAGCATCGAAAGAAGCAGCAGCATGTTGCACAACCTTGCCAGCACCAGTGAGCGTCGATTGGTTTTCCGTTTTGAGCTTATTAGCTCTTGGTATCAAGTATTGTTGGAGGTGCCCGTAATTCTCGCCTGCCTGATCTTTTGGGAAAAAAGTTGGGTAACTTCGACAGACCTTGAGAAGGAAGGCATGTTACTTCAATCAGGAGTACGGGTAGTACTTCGTAACGTACGTGGTCAATCACTTTCTTGAGTTCAGCGGCACAGCGTGCATGTGTAACTGGCAGGGTCCCCGGAGACAGGTCCAAATTGGCGTCTATGGTTGCATCGATAAAATCCTGTATTTTTGGGTGAATCGCATCGGGAATACATCGGGATTGAAAGAGCACATCAAGCAATCACTCACCTTCAGCTCTATCCATGTCGCCTCGTGCGTTCTATCTGCTAGCCCGACATAGGTACGGATTTTCCTGCGCGTCAAAAGTGTAACGAGCAGTGAAAAAAAGGGATTTCTGGAACTTACGGGAGCCGACCTTTGGTCATATCGACTGCTCGTTCTCAACGAAGTGTTGGAAGAGGAAAAGCAGAGAAACCTGCCAAGATGCGTGCCGCTGATAAACAAAGTTCAACGTGCCCGATGAGCTAAAAACTCGCCGGAGCTTCTTCTCGGCCCTGTGTTCCCGCAACTCAATTTGGGTTGCACTGTTCCTGTCAGCCGCTGTCTAACCTTCCTGGATGGGTTTCAGATATGGAAGAGCTAGTATTCTAAAGCAGTAAGACCAAGCCATGAAGTGTAGAAAAGACTCAATGTCCCATGGTACTATGCGAGTCCATACAGCTGTCCAACACAGGTCAAAAACTGTGCAATGTCTCCGTCAATTTCTTCGAGAATGCCTCTCTACACTGATAATGCGTAACTTCGCCGCTAAGAAGTACGATGAACATCAACTGCCCAGGACATAACGAAGAAATTGGCATACCGAGGTGAATGAACTGCAATGACACTATTCCCAATCCGTTTATGACACTGCGGACATCTGTAGAAAAACGCTAATGAGCATCGTTTTTGTACCGCATTTCTTGCAACGTACATTCGGCTATCCGTCACCTTCACCCTCCTCGTTTGTAAAACCATCAACTTCCTGGCAGTGTTGTCTCTATGTGCCTTGCTAATATTCTTCGCCACTTGCATATCAAATATCGGCGCACGCATGGCTTCAAGAAGGAATGCTTTGACGTCCTGGGCTGTCACAAGTGGTGGGAGCAACGACAAGGTCTCTGCTGAGTCCAAACGAGGCCCATGTCGACTGATCAAGTCTAAGGCCGGCTGCAGGAGGCTATTCGAGCCTTGAACAGTGGGACGAAGGAAGATACGTAGAAGTATCAGGAACACTCCTTGCATATCTGGCTCTTCCTTGTATATGCGTTTGCAATACCTAATTAAACACGTTAACTGACAAACATGCGTGTATAAACTGCTGGAAGCGCACTCTTCGGCCTTGAGATAATCATGGAGCTTGTGGACGTAGAGTTCGAGTGCTTGATCATGACGCTTTAGTCGCCCCAGTAGGATTGCTCGCGCCTCATATAATTCTAGCTTATGATTCAGCATGGGGAATGCCCAAAATGAATTGGAAACGCACCCGTTGAGGACACTAGCCCATACATGCGATCGAGACCAAAGATATCATTTTTGCCAATAAACTGTAGCAGCTTTGCGTAGGTTTCTGTCCACTGTTCTTCCGACGTACATATTAGATGAGCGATGGCTAATTGGTTAGTGGAAAGGACATACCATCACCTCGCTTTTTCGTTGCTAGAGTCAGACGCAGATACGATTCCGCTAGGCGATCATGCAATGCAGGATCTTTCTCGTCTCGCTCGTCGACGAGATATTCTAGGTATCTGATACATATTGCAATGTCAATACCTTCTAAAAAGTCAGTCACCGCCGGACGGGGAAGTTCAACATCCTCAGACGTGAATATCTATCTTAAACAGTTAAAAGGACGCATAAATATCAAGGGTAGTAAAAAACGGACATTGAAGGCCATATTGGCATCTTGTTCAAGTAGCCACTTGGACGATTGGAAGATCTGGTTAAGATATTCGGGACCAAGTTTTTGCAGGTAGATAATTGAGGGCATGAGTTTTTCTTCCATATCCGTGGCCTGGTCGCTGAGTCTAATTGGATAAAATTTAGGCGAGTATGCTTCGATGTGGCACCAAAGTACTTACTGTCGCAACAACTCCAAAGCCTTCCCATGCATATTCTTCCCCTTATACAGATCCCTCAACTCTGCGAATTTCTAACCCCGATTTGAATCAGAATACACCGTATGCATGCACGAAGATGCGTACCTGACAGGCTCTCAGATCCTCCTCAACTTCCGTGACTTCACACCAATTCGGCAGGCGACATAACGGACCCAACAATCCCGGCTTAACTGCCAGATATGACTTATACAACGCCGTATCCACAATTTGAGCAAACCGAAGAAGCTGTTCCGGTGTGAGAGCAGACAGCGGAGCGTTTGGTAGAGCAAACAGTTCCTCTAACGATGTTTCTGATAGTGGCACAAACCGCTGATGCTGATATTGAGGTGTAATATTCGCAGCTTCAAGTGCAGCACCCAACTTCGGTCGGCGGTCAGATAGGTATTCCGTCAGTGAATCAATTGAACGGTGGAAATCACCTAAAACACATATCAGTCAATCAGAGTTATCCTAAAACAACGACAACGACTCACTTTGAGGGCCACCTCTGGGCTTTCCTACAATGGACGATGTATCGTCTTCCTTTCCCCCAGCAGGAATCAGAGCTCCAAACCCGGTTTTCAACCGATCTCTAATTGACCCAGCAGTAGCCAACCCATCAAGCAACTCCGTAGCTGGCCTCGCATGACCGACTTTCTCCTTTTCCTTTTCTGAAGACTTCGACTTCGTGGAGGAAGAATCGTCGCTGGGTGGAACAGGGCCACCGAACAAAGCTACCCAATTCTCCTGAGGCACCGACAAACGACCAGCTATATTCTCCCCATACAGTGCAACAACTTTCGCTGGATTCAGGTCGAGTTCACCGAACGTTTTAAAGGCGAGCTTGAACTTGAGTTCCTTAAACTGTGATACTGCAAGCAAAGCTCGGACTTTTGTCGTTCGTTGGTCCTGTGTGATAATGAGAACATCTCTAGGTTGAAGGTAGGTATGAACTAACCTTGTCCGGAAGCAGTGAGACGTCCAAAGTATCTAAAAGAGCTAATGCGTCCGCATAGGCCTCCGTTAACACAAGTTCATCGATTTGCTCGGCCCACGACTTCATCGACAATTGCCAAATCGTACTTCCGTCAGCCGTTGCGGCCGCTCGGTCCACAGGTGTTGTGACAAAATAGAGAGGCGACTTCGAGGAGGGAGAGGGGGTAATCAAACGTATTATGGCGCTAGATTGCGGAGGTGAATTGGCTAGTACTGTGGTCGGAACAGGGCTTGAGGTGGGCTCCATAAAAGGGTACGAAAGGGACTGGGTAAGCTGGAGAGATAAGGACGAGCGGACCTGGAGGACGGTGGATTGAATGAAGGTGGGCGGTGGTGCAGTGCTAGTGGTACCCGCGGGAGGCGCTTCTATTGGTCGACTAGGAATGACACCCGGGGGAAAGATAGATAAGATGTAAGGTTTGATAAGCGCTGTACAAGAACGTGAGCATGCATAATCCTAAGAACGGCATGGAACTGCATACCAAGCTCTTCTGGAGGAGCAGGCCAATCGATATTCGATGGTCGCGATGGCTTAGCGTCAAGTCCAAGAGCTATCCCCTCGTCTTAAAAGCGATAAGTAGATATCACAGTATTTGACCAAGTTATGCTCACTTTCTTTCGCTATAAGGACCTCGGAATCACTTATCTGTATCACGCCAGGTTTCGCCTTCGCTCCAAGCCCGAGCGTCATATACCCAGCAAGGCCACTGAAAGTTCCAGTGGACGTTGCAGCTGGAAGAGGTGTGGAAATGTCGGTGGCCGTCATCGTAGACATGGAAAATATAGCATAATCTGTTGCAGTGTATGCCATGTATGCCGTATCTTGATTCAAAAAAGTAATGATTCGTGCGGAATGAGGCGAGGATGCTTCCTATCCACATCATTGCATAAACTGAAGATGGAGACTATGGGCGGACATACCCTAACTTCTTGAGCTTCCGCATCTTTCCAGGAGTATATGACAACCCTCCTTCTACAACCCACGACCAACTGTGTCAGGTGCGTTGGAATGCCCCTCGCTCCCGAGAATCCAGCGTCCAATTCTCCTCCGGTGTTTGTAGTTTGAATAGTTGAATGTATCCCAAAAGTAAATGCAGCCTTCGCCTTCGCAAGAGGTGTCGGAGGCGAAAAAGTTGACAGCGGAAACAGTGTCACGGTCATCTCTAGTTCTGTCGAAGGGGGATTTTCAAAGTATATGAAGAACTATGCTTACCAGAAAGTACCACCAAAGAATTTATCTCTTTAATGACGCCTAATTGCTCGATGGATTTCCTGACCAAACCTTTCTTCACCTCCACCAAGGAAAGCAATTCGCCACCCTCCGCAACATCTAGATATTAAGTCACATTAACAACGCAGATTGGATGACATTGAAGAGCTCTGACTTGCTGGGTCATTGATAGCATATATGTATAGACTACCCGTGGCTGTTCCAGCATACAGTCGATCCGCTGGAACACAACGCCTCATCAGCGGGTTGCAGCATAAATTAACCGCGATATCACTCACCGTGTACTGTCAGAGAATCAACCTTTTCCTTGATCCCCGAGGCAGCTGGTCTAGGTGCTATGAAGGGGGGCATCTCGTCAACGGACCATCCAGCACGAACACGGTTCTCCCCAACCGCGAGTTTAATAGCCACGTGGGCCGTGGCTCTCTCGGCCCGTGGTTCGCCCGGCCGTTGCCGACCGTAACCCGTAGCCTACTGCGAGCTTGACTGCGAGCTTATTATTACAGGACAACAATATTGGGAACGCCATAGTATACATAGAGTATCTACTGGTAGAACGTGGTATTTCCGGTGGGACAATGAAGCGGACAGCGAGAGATATAACCTCATTTCACAAACATTACAGTATATTCACCAGCTGAACGGCACAACCGTCTCCGTTTCGACGCCCATCCCATCCTTCTGCATCCCATCCAAAACCGAACGCTCCTCCCCAGTTATAGGGAATGACGTCGTGATAGACACTTTTTGAAGAGGCTTTATAGTCTGTCCGTGATTGGGACTCAAATACAGACGAGACCGAAGCACAGCAATGGTTTGCTTCAGATCCATAGGTCCGAGGTCTGGATATTCATCCCTCTCGAAATCTTCGATATCATCATGCTCGTACCGGTGGTACACAACAATCAAGGTCTCGAGGTTTGGTAGAGGTATCTGAGATGGTGCGAGAGTCTTCTTGATAATGAGAGAGGAAAGGACGGCCTTCATACTCCGGTTGGTGACAGGAAACGTGGAAAGGGCTAGGGTTTTCAATGCCGGAACTGAGGCGATTAATTGCTCGACTTCGTTTTGGTGTGTGCCCTGGAGGTTCAGGTCCGTAAGGATGAGCTTGACCAGCGAGCAGCCCGAGCGATCAATCAAGGACGTGATGATTCGGAAAACTTCCGAACCGGTAAAGCGAAACCATAGAACCTCCAGTGCGGGCAAATCGAGGAATTCAAACCCATCAGTGGTCCACACGACGAGCGTACGAAGGTGAAGATGTTTCAAAATTCCCTTCAATGGGCGCTTGCGCGTCCCATCGGTGACCCTGTACGTTTCTAGATTGGGGCACCAACCTAGAATGTCGTGCATCGTTGGACCTGCTGGGGCTGAATAATATTTTAGTTGGGACCAACGAAGGCGCAGTTTAAGCTGAAACGGTCCGGTGAATGTGACATGCGACAGCTTTGGAGCATCTTCGAATAAATCCTCGAGAGCGTCCTGTACAGCAGTGGAAACGGTGGCATGACGATCTCCCGCTTGAAGTAGATTCAGATGAACCTTTTCGAGTACGGGTAGGTGTTGACGAACACCAGAAATGCATGGCACCAAATCTGCATCCACCACAATGCAAGCTGATTTCCATCTCAGCGAACACCGTGCTAAAATCTGTAACAATGCCTGGACGCCCTGCGTATGGCTTTTCCGAGGTGCATGGAAATACACGTCCAAGGGTTTTGTTCCTGACCGTTTCAACCATTCCTCCAAAAGCCATTCAGAATGCTGACCCAAGATCTCTGCTTCGCCTACGACGACCGCGACTGGAGACCAGAGACGGTCCTCTGATAGACAAACATCCCTCCAGTACCGACAAATCTGTCCAAAGGTCCATGGCGGGGATGAAGGATTTAGAGTGGGGGTGTCGATGAGCAACTGGCGCGGGATAGTGTGCAGTGCGGCAGACTCGAAGGCTTGAAGGTCCGGGATTGGCATTGAACGCTTGAAAATGTCGCTCAAAACCTCACGAGGAAGGCGAGCTGCTACTGACGGCTCTGGAATTTCGTGATCCATTGTTGCCAAGGGAGGAGTCAACTTGAACACCTTTATCGTGGTTTGAGATCCTGCTGGAGATTAGCCGCGCGCCTTATGGAGCAAGCTCAAGGTTAAGAAAAACCCTCTGGATTTCTTGCAAGACTGTACGTACGCGGATATGGACTTATAAATGCTCAGCTATCTACCGTTCCTAGGGACGATCTTTATTTGTATGGTTAGAGCGCCCTTGCTGGGTTAAAAATGGTGGTCATGGGCCGAGGACAATACTTAGCCATTGACTATAAGTCCAAATTAATGAACCGTCAGGACGTTATACAAGAGCAGGTATTACAGCGAGGACGAGGGTATGTACAGATACTAACATGACATAGATGAGGTAGATCCCATAATATATAAAAATGACCGCATCTCCTGCTCACGTCCTTCCAACGAGCGAACCTCTGGTATACCTCAAATCCAAACCCTCATAAATTAAAGTTCTCATCCTCTTATGAACATCATCACCAATCCTCCCTTCTCTCCACGATCCCTTGCGAGTATGCCCTATCTCCACCTGAACAAACTTCAATCTCGTTACGGGTTCTTCTACAGATCCTGGGTTGTTCCGTATTTTCCACCTCGATTCGACCATATCCAACATGATCCCTTCCAAGTGAGCAGTTGAGACGATAGCACTTCCACGCCCAAACACAGATGGGGCGGCTACAGTACGATCTGTCATGATCAACTTCTCTAAAACCGGTAGTACGTTGGTACTTCCGGCGCTAGGTCCCCATCGAAGATCAGAGAGGAATGTTTCGTCGAGACATCCAGTATTACGAAGTTCGAGCATTCGGAGTGTAGGAAGGGAGGCGAGAGCTAAGATCATTCGTGCTGGGGATAGGTCAAGAGCGATGAGAGTGAGACGCTCCAAGGAGAAACAAGATCTGGTTTGGAATTGAATCAATGCGTTGGGAAGGGAAATCGCAGTATCTGTCCGGGGCAGATCCCCAGGTATGCAGGAACTCGTAAATTGGTCGCTGGCGAGATCTCCTGCCACTGGTGAGCGGTTGAGGATAAGTGAACGAAGATCAGGTGCTACAAGATTGGATATATTCGGGGTGGGGTCGAGAAGTGTTGAATGGATTCGTAGGTTCTTGAGACGCGACATCTTGATAGTGGTCGGATCGGTGGCGTAGAAAGGTCCATTACCGATGATTAGGACCAAGTCCTCAATGACCGTAGGCTGCCCCATGAAATGAGGAGCGAGGTTCCACCATGAGAGGTTCTGCTCTCGTATCCTAAGAGAGGTTAACTGCTTCCATGGTAAGGAAACACGAGGAGAGTTTATCAACGTCGTGGTGGATGAATTAATCCAGACGCTTCGGAGATTGGGACATGGTCGTAAATCTATCCATCTTTCCAGACCGCTCATATTCAAAGTGGCTGTAGGCGGATATACGTCCAAGTTAAGTCTGAAATCGACTAAGGCTGTCCAGATCGAGCTGGACTTTGAGTCCCACAATCCATGCAATGCGTTTGCATGAGAAGGGTGAACACTAAAAGCTATACTGCGTGTTTTGTGAGCGATAGGAAGTAGCAATTGGCGAAGGCTATTAGTGGCGGGTACCGGGTTAGCTTGATTGGGATTATTCGATTGCTGAACCGACGTCAATAATGCGCTTGGAAGCCATTGTGAGTATGGGGCTCTGGGTGTCGTTTGGGCGGGTCGCGTAACGGTGGTGTTGGTCCCTTTCAGAACGGAGACATGAAAGTCCACTAAAAGGTTCCCTGATCTCTCCAGCCACTGTATCGCAGGAAACTCCCTTTCCGAGTCCACAGAAACCCTATCACCACCTTTAGTGAGGACTGTAGTGACTGAAGCGGGTGTTAATCCCAGCTTTACGACCAAAGCTAGCATCGTCCATAGTCTTGGTGTTGAGTGGGAAACTTCGCGCCAATGCCGGCAAGTTTGAGATATAGACAGTGGGGCAGCGTCCCTTCTTGGTTGACGGTGTTCCGGTAGGAGTGGGAGACATAGGACGAAGATATCTGCAAGAAGTTCCGGAGGGATGTTGAATATGGGTGATTGTTGAGTGGTATTACGTTTGCGCATCATTATGGTAGGTGAAGATTATGACGACGATGCTGAAGGCTTTGAGGTTGGTGAGGAGGGAGGGTGAGGACGAGAACCGTGAGTCATAGTCGCCGTCGATGGTGAGCTGGGCTGGGAAACGCGCAGCCCACTTGTTTAGGAAATTGCCGACATCTTATCTGATAACAAATGCACTGACTCCCCGTACAGTATACTGCATAATACGGAAGTATAGTATTCCTATACTTAAAAACCTATAAAACAAAGAAGGTCGAAGATCATAATAAATCATAAAGCTCGTATCAGTGATAAACCACAGAAGGTTGGGTGGGTAGAAATCTTCATGGTGTCAATGGGTACCGATGTTGGGAAGCTGCTTCACATCCAATACTATGGGCATCCCCGTCACAGCAGCTCCACATTGTTATCGTTCTAACAACGTTGAACGTTTGACCCTCGGGTGATCTGGACAAGAACTCGTATACCTCTTCCTCTCGCCGACCTAGTATACCGGACCTATCAGCCCCAAGAACACGACGTGAAAGACGAGAAACATACCGGAATGGAAGTGACATTTCTTCCCGTCCTCGTTCCCCCGCACGCCACATCGTATGCATACGGGCTGTTCTTCCACTCTTGTAGCAACCGTCATCGTCACGCTTGAAGCGGACCGCTTTCGGGTACCCTGTGGTGCTTTGACCTTCCTCTTATGCTCGTCCGTTGACTTTGAATGAGAGTTTGAGCACGACCTAGCTCGCATTCTTCCGGGGCATAGTGAAGGCGACTTCAACCGATTCGTCACGTTCGGCGGCAATTGCGCCAACACCTCTTGTCTGATCAACTTTTCGAAGTCGGGGCTTTTGCTTGCCAATGACGCGACGAGGGAGCGTAGCCTAAAGTCGGGGAGCATGGCGATAGATGCGGAGAGGTTGAATTGGAGCTGAGGATGGGAATGAGGGAGGGGAAGATCGGATAGAGGGGGCCTTGTTCGGGCTATTGGTGTAGAAGGGTCATCCTCATCCAAGTCGCCTCGGTTTTCTTTGGAGTCGTGAAAATCGTTATCTAGTTGGCATGGTTCAAAGTCTATATCCGCCAAGGTGATACTCTCCGCATACGAAGAGTCTGTGTCATAACCGTCTCTGACGATAAAAGGGGGATGAGACGCGTGGGGCATGATGGTGGATGTGGATGTGGAGGGGTCGGTTGGACCTCAAATAGGCCTGCGCTCAACGTGTGAGAGGTTGGTCCAAGGGCCGCTCGTTTTCGTTGCACCAAGCTGACCACGGTGAGATTCGAACACAGTCAAGGGGTTCTAAAAGTCATGGGTGAGGTAATTCCTGAAGGTATTTAAACAGCAACAATGAATTAAGGCCAATCCAAATGAAACCAACGAATACCTCCGTTCACCCTTTCTTATGTCCGTAGGAAGCGTGGCACCGCCCTCATCGATGGACAAAAACAGTATGTCGGCGGTTGATGGAGGTTTCCATAAAGAAACAGCCGCTCGGAATTGGCTTGGACTAGACCGTATTGTGTATTAGATTCCCAAAAGGAGGGTCGAGGAAGGGCACATGTTTTCGACGATTGGTTGGGGGAAACGGTCTGCGAAAAAGACAAAAGAGGTTCTCCAGGACCGAAGGGGCTGTTGGGCTGGGCGTGCAGATGCGCGTCATCAAAAACCCAAGGAACGAGGTCCCTGAGTTCAATACCCCACATGACCGATAAACCGAAAGTGTGATGCTTTGATGCCTTGGGAGCTTTCTAAAAAGACTGCTTCGAGTTGGCCTCGAGAATAAAAAGGTTGGACTGTATACAATGACGAATAGAAGGTACCGTCGCCTCGTATTGTTGTGTAGCACCTTCTGGCAACTTGTATGCGCTACGCATCCCCGCTGTCGGCTTCCCGATAGCTGACCGAAGAATGAAATCACACAATAGAGGTGTCGAAGCAGCAGCTTCGCGCCCGCCCGATGCCAATCCTTCTTGATTAGAATTGGAATGGATACGGATAATGATGATAAATTATGGAAATATCGTTAATCTGGGGTTGTAATTTATCGGGTGGGGTTGAGTATCGTAATAACACTTTTGAGAGAGCAGAGACAAATGATCCACCTTAAAGGAATAAACAGTTATGTGCCCGGGCCCAGTACACGTATACACCCCCGAATCCGACGAGTCGTGGTCAAATCCGCCTCCGCTTTCGAGATTGGGACTGCCCTGGCTTATGGTCGCTGCGAACACATCCTTCACTCTTCCCATCCCTCTCGCAACACGTCCAAAGGAAATTCTCGGGG
Source organism: Pluteus cervinus (assembly GCA_004369065.1). Lineage (NCBI taxonomy): Eukaryota > Fungi > Basidiomycota > Agaricomycetes > Agaricales > Pluteaceae > Pluteus > Pluteus cervinus. Next base: position 26,904 of record ML208610.1, read on the forward strand.
AATTGGCGCCTGTTCTCTGGCACGTCCATCTCGCCATGTACGTCTTCGTCCCAATCAACAAAGGCCCTTTCATTACACTCGAGTTCGCCTATTCCATTTATACCATTCGTTTTTTTGAAATCATGTCAGAGAAGGCAGGACAAGAAGAAAGCGAATATATGCTTACCGGGATGGAAGACGCATTCGTCTTTTTGATTAACATCATCGACCTCAAATTCCTCATCGCAGTTTTCACAGGTCTCGAATCGTGGTATGACCTTCTTCGTATTCCTCTCGACCGTAATGAGCTCCCTCAACAACGCTTCTTCGACTGCTGGATTTGTCCCAATTAACCTGGTCAGAATATGTCGCAACCGTGCCTCTGAAACAGATGCAACAGCGGCATGAAGTTGTGCTCTGGAATGTTCGTCGACAGAAATCTCAATATAGGAAGCGTCGTCATCGTCGTCACCACCACCACCATGGTCTCCTTTGTCCCCGTCCTCGCGATCCGAGCCTGACATATCATCCTCTGCAAAAAAAGGATTGTGGTTAGGTTTTATAGCTCCTCCTGGAGAATCACGATGCAAAGTCAAATCACCTGCACCATCTTCCTCTTCCGACGATTCAGTAAGTTCAGTCAAGTCAATAATTTCAATTTCGCGTTCCTGGTCTGTTGTCGGAGGAGAAGACACGGGTACAGCAGAAGTTGAAGGGGTGGCATTGGCTATGGTAGCCATTATTTTCCGACCCGGCCGGCGTTGGTGGCTCTGCGGAGATTCCCAGAGTGGTTGGTCAAAAATCCATCGAATTTCAGTTAAAGAGATTACTCACAATTTAACGGACGTCAAGAGGGTGGCCAGGAAGATAGTAAAGAAGGCGTCTACTGTGCCACTGCTATTTCGGCGTCGATCCAAACTTGGACTTTGCCGTTAGCGGAACAAACCATTCACGTGACTTGGACATCTCGTGCTAAACACGTGATCGTGGACGCGACTCAATTAAAAGCGCGTCGAGTCGGCGATCGTTCTCAAGGACTTCCAGATGAAAGTTTTCCGTTCGCTAACTCATTTTTCAAGCATTACAATTCCTCCAGCCGCAACCCAATCTCCCAGCCGCCATGCAGAACCTGCAAAACGCTCTTGATAATCTCCAAAACTCCGTTGATTATCTCTCAAATCTCGTGAACAACCTACAAACCCTCCCAGCGCCTTGAATTATCCATTAACCGGCTGCACTCCACTGTATGCACCTCCTCTCCTGTCTCGGTTACGAATTTATGTGACCCGTCTAGCTCACAAATCCACCAAGAGGAGAAGGAGATATGGCGCTCTTGAAAGAGGTGTCATTCCCAGATGGCACTCTTGCCTAGTGATCCGCAAGTGAGTACATGGTTTTGACCTTGATCTATCCTGTAGTGATAATCGCAACAGAACGGCCTGCCCGCACTCACGAGCAACGCTGTTCTGGAAGCGCTTCCCTTCCAGACTCTGCAAGTGTTTCATGACAGGTACTATCCTAGCATGCCAGTCCCGCAAAGTCAAGCAGACCGGATCTTAGCTATCAAGATGGCCATTGGCTGTCGTTCATTGTAACCTGGGCACCACCCGTAATGTCAGCATCTGGTCCTCCGGAGCTTTTGAGCTTTGGCATAAGGATACGGCTTTATGATAAAAACGGTGAATATCTGCATACTAGATATTTATTGTGCTTCGCAGGGCACTGGGGTTTAAAGCGCTAAACACGCGACTCAATTACTGTAAAATTACCAAAGCGCGTCGTTGACGGTCTCGCTAGCACTCCTCGTGTTCATAATGCAGCTAAAAGGCTCTCCGTTGATTTCATCATATCTGGTTATGGATACCGGGATTGGGTAAGAAAGTTGAGTGGCGAGTTCTGTGTAGACAATGTGATCTGTGGGGATCACGGTTCAAAGGGTTTTCGAACCGAGGGCGAGGGTCCTCCGGTCTCTGCGAATGTGCCAGTGGGTCGCCAGCATCCACCTTGACTAGATCTGGATCGGACTCAATGGGCAAAGCTTGGGGCCGCAAGAATACATCAGTAAGAGTCTCGGGGGATAATTGATTGACAAGCGCGAACGCGTCGCGAGAAGTACGAACGTCTCGCCGGATAGGCTTTGAGTGAGATGGGCCTTTAGCTCTTCGTCGAGTTTCGGTGCAGGTGTACTGTAGGGAATACGAAGCACCCATGCTACGGTTCTCGAGAGCATTTATTTCTGCGAAGTTTTGCTTGTGCCTCGAGCAAGCTCTTGGCATGCGTGGCGAGGAAGGAAGGTGGTCAGGCATTGCTTTGTTTGCCAGCGCGTTATCATCTAAACAACGCGTCCACAGTGGCAAACATCTCTCTCGACTCCCGAGTTCCACAGTCGCGTCGAATCTATGACCACGCTCCAAGTTCACGAGGGTACCGCAACTGGATAATTGAAATTGAGATTGGCCGATAGCTGATTGACGACTCGACGGCATACAGCTCAGCTTTGAGTTTGCCAGTAGAAGTCAGCCTCCTGGAGGCAAACTACCAGGTGACGAAAGATGGGACCACGAAACAAGAACAAACGTTATCCTCCACCCACATAAATATCGAGTGAGAGCGAAGTCAGTCCCCCAACCGCTCTTTCCTCTCCCCCACCATCATCCCCCCTCCAGTAAGTCCTTCCCGCCGATGATATTAACAATCCCTTGCTGATTCTCTCCCATACCCACCTTAATTGTCGTTCAACAAATCATCTCGCCCTTCTTATTCAAGCTTGGTACGTCGTATTCTATATTGCACTCGACATCGCTTACCATTATCCTGGCGGGATCCGATATTAAACCATTAAGTAGTACCAGCAACTTCAAGCACGGTACGCTTTCCCGCCTTTCTTCTTTAACGCCCCAGCTGACTATCTTCTGTCTCTCCCATACGAAGTATCCGCCTAGGCAAGAAAGAATGTCAACCCCCCAACACCTCAGCAACAATGGTATGTTTTCCCGCCACCTTTCTTCCTCAACGCCTTGGCTGACCATCTTCCTTCTCTCCCAGCCGCTCCCCACTCGCTCGCCCAGACGCTCTCAACGTCTCGCGTAACAGATTCGTTGACCTCGCTTTTGCTTTATTATAGGAATCCTCGTTAACGGGCCGTGGTGGATTGATGGACGGGTGTAGTCAGTAGGTACGTAGTCAGTAGATAGCAATGTACCCAACCAGGAGGGGACGGAAGGAAACCGAGATGGTGGCGGGTGAATATTGTCGATCAGGTAGGCATCGTTTCTTTTTTCTCTTTTTCTTTCTCTGGGCGGGTGAGTGGCGAGCGGTAAGTATAAGGTGGGTCTTCGTTATTATCACTTTCTTTCCCCCCTTCTTTTGCGTTTCTTGTCGTTTGTATTACTCTTCATTGCTTTCTATGTATGAAGCCCTGCAGTCACCTAGTGTTGTTCGTTACCTTGTAATCCGATAAATGTGCTTCATGTCGTTCGCCGCCTTGTAACGCAATAACAATCTCGCGCTTTCTCTCATATAATAACCTCGCCTGAGATTGATCCTATTAACTAAATAGAGTACGTTAAACTAATCCTAACTTTGACGTTCTTGTCAACCGCAACGTCATAAAACGCCGGTGTTGTCCGCAGAAGGTTAACCCTCTCGAACCTTCCCCAACCTGACCAACTCCGCAACAACTTCACATGAATGTGGTAAGTGAGTCCCATCTTATCAATGGAATCACCCACTCACCCCGAGTACATAGCAGTTAACATGTTAATATTAATACAGGGTAGGTTATTTCAAGTCCAGAAATGCTATTTGTCCATGAACGGCTTCCGTGCCACCACTACCTCACGATTCGCGATTCGTGAACGCTGGGAAGAAGGTCGACGTCTTTGGACAACTCGGTTTCTTGCGCAAAAAGAACTCACACTATGGTATGTACACCCAGGCTGTAGCGTAATTGGGTATTCGGCAGGTACTTTCCCTTCTCTTCTCTTCCTTCGTCGATTGGTATAAGGCTGAAACCTTGTTTCCACGCCCCTAATATTCGAAGCAGTCTTTCCTAGGTCCGAGCGAGTCAATTTCCAATATTTCCCTTCTCGAATATGTGATGAAAGAAGGGGAATTGGTTACGAAGGGACTCTTCATGGGGTTTGAACGGTTAGAGATGCTCCAGTGGCTGACATTGTTCGCATTCGCAACCGATGAAGCTCAAGCTAGCATGCGCTACTTGCAGTACTGGGTGGGTTGTAACTATCACCTGCATTTCCTAAAAGTAGTGGGCATACTCGGTGTCGACTATATGAAGCTTAAGCTTGGAATAGCATTTAGGAGCTGTCAGACTCAGAGTAAGTGTCACTGTCAACAAGGTCCGGCGGCGGCTTTCCTGTCAGGATTCTCTGAAAGACGCAAGACATAATTGGTTGATGCTCTTGTAGATGTAGATGAGAAGAAGACTCGCGTACCCACTCGCATCAAAACCCAATTCACACGAGGTTCAATGAAATCAGTTCGTTCATGTGGAATATAGGGATTCCGAGCTTCAGCAACAATCGGAGTTGTGCGTATGGTGTTGGCTGACGATGATTGGGTGCGCCAAGTCTGGTTGATCGGACTTGGACCGACGGCACGTCAATAACGTTATCTCACAAACTTTTACTTTTGCACCAAACGATCAACTTATCGACGCCGTATCCACGATGTTTTCTTCCATCCACCCATCCTTTTCCGACCAAAGAATTTGTCTTTTAACGGCGTCTGTATGACGAAATTTGGGTAATGAGGATTCAGACCATATTTGGATGGTGGATCTATGTATCCCCGGAACCCAAGTTTGTCTCATGACACGCTCTGGAGTCTGGAAAAGATCAAGATATCGCCAAAACGTCATCCCATTCACGGTGTCGTCGACGGGGATATCAATTGCGTCTGTCCCTGGTCTTCTTTACGCATCTGACTTCCTACCTTTGGGTTTTGGTTTATCTATAAACCCACCTGCAGGCCTTGCGGCTTCCCTGTCCTGCTGATAATAACCCAGTTAACTCCTCGACTCCTTTCTTCCTTTCTTCAACCCACGATCCCCCCAACGACCTCACGACCCCTTCACAAAAATGACGACCCAAAATGTCGACGCCGTCGTTGTCGTCTCCGACATCGACGAACGAACTCCACTTCTCCATCATCATTCCTCCACAAGTTCTCCATCCCCATCCCCCTCATCTTCTCGTTCCTCGCCCAAAAAGCCACGTACACCAACACCCCTTCCAAGACTTCAAATCGCAATCGTGTTGGTGTTACAAGTCTGTGAACCTCTTGCAAGTCAATCTATCTTACCTTATATCAATCAAGTGCGTTTCTTTGCCGTTGTGCTCGTTGTGACCCTGACGTGATGTGCGTTCACTACCTCTCAGTTGGTGGGTTCACTTGATATTACGGGTGGAGATCCCAAGAAAATTGGATACTATGCTGGATTAATTGTAAGTCCACATCCAACTCCACATCTCCTTGTCGAACTCCATCTCATTCTCCCGTTCCACCCATCACGCATATAGGAATCCCTATTCTTCGCAACAGAAGCACTTTGTGTCCTACAATGGAGCCGACTATCCGACCACGTAGGACGTAAACCCGTCCTCTTGATTGGGTTAGCAGGAACTGCGATATCAATGATTTTCTTTGGACTTTCACAAACCTTCTGGGGATTGGTACTTAGGTAAGTTCAATCAAGTGTTCAATCCCGCATCCTCGTATTCGGGCGAACAGAGTATTGACGTAAATCGTTTTCGCTTCTTCTGCTCGGTCCTACGGTACTGCACTGTAGTCGTTGTCTGTGCGGATTGCTTAATGGGAATATAGGTGAGTTATCATGTTGTCCCGTCCAGAGAACCTTTTCTCACTTTCTGATTTGATTTGTAGGGGTCATGAAAAGTGTTATGGGAGAATTGACAGATTCGAGTAACCGAGCAGAGGGGTTTGCGCTTATGCCTGTTGTATGGGCGACCGGTGCGACTTTTGGGTGAGTGTCTTCTTCTTATCCTCTAAGCGAAGAAGACGCATTGGGACGAAAGGCTGAACTTGTGCTAGACCACTGTTAGGTGGAACCCTATCAAAACCAGCTGACCGATTTCCTCGATATTTCGATAATTCGTTTTGGAGAGAATATCCATATCTTTTACCATGTGTCGCTGCAGCCAGTTTTATTTTTGTTGCGTTTGTGGTTACTGCTTGTGTATTCAAAGAGGTTCGTTCGTTCGTCCTTCCCTCCTTACTTGGTTATTCATTCATTCATTTCATTCTTGGGCACCTCATCGACACATATAGACTGTTCCAAAACGAAAATCGATACCAAGGCGATCAGCTTCGACTGCATCTGATCATACAATGGTCGAATCCAGCCCCTCCGACGAGGATGACAAGGAAGAAGAAGCAGGTCCACTCCCACTTCGTCAACTCCTAGTCTACCCAGTCATCCTATCCGTATCAAACTACGTCACCCTAGCATTCCTCAACATCGGACTCATCTCCCTCCTCCCCTTATTCTTCTCAATGCCTCTATCCATCGGTGGTTTAGGATTTGACCCCCCAACCATCGGATACATCATGGGTGCATACGGAGCAGGTACCGGTATATACCAAGCCCTATACTTTTCAAAAATCATCAAGAAGTTGGGACCTAGGTTGGTTTTTGTATCGGGTATGGCGACGTTTATGCCTGTGTTCGTTTTGATACCTGTTATGAGTGTGTTGGCTAGGTGGAATGGAGGTGTTTATTGGGTTGTGTGGGTTTTGATTGGGGTTGTGATGAGTATGATGGCTTGGATGGATATGGCGTATGGTGAGGAGTCCTCTTTTCTTCTCTATCTTCTCTTCGAGTTCTACTGCGTATACTCACCACCACCACCACCCCACTTTAGGCTGTATATTCATGTACGTCACCGGCTCCGCACCCAACAAACGATCATTAGGAGCGACCAACGGACTTTCACAAACGAGTGTTTCGGTAGCAAGAGCGATTGGGCCCGCGCTGTTTACGTCGTTGTTTTCGTTTTCGTTGGAAGAGAAGTTGATGGGTGGGTATGCGGTTTATGTGATTTTGTTTGTGATGAGTGTGGCGGGGATGGGTGTGGCGAGGATGTTGCCGGTTAGGGTTTGGGATGATTGTGAAGAGGAGGGGGAGGAGGAGGCTTGAAGAGGGGGAAGTGGAGAGAGAGGGTCCAGATAGCAGGAGGTGCAGTTGAGTTATCGCCGTGTTGTATTTTCGTTTGGGCTTTCGTGCAACGCTAGACACAGTTCATCGCAATGAAATTATATCCGTGTATCAATTCTACATAATTGCGTGAATGTACAGAGTCCGAGTATTACAAAAACGAAAAGTGCGTGTACTATATCTAATTGGTCTGTTCCATAGGAATATCATTGTGCGCGATCTCTGTCCCCGTCTTCTTAGGACCAGAACCAGAACCAAAGAGTCGCCATTTAGGTCCTTTAGACGAAGACATCGCGATGGGTTGTGTAGCGGCGGGAGGGAGCTCGCTGCCCGGGATGACTTCTCCTTTCTTGAGACCATGTCCCGGTCGAAGATGTTTCTTATCCACATAATTCGATTTCTTATTCTTCTTCTTCGATCCCGACGCCGTCGACGGACCTGCCGTTCCCGTTCCCGTTCCCTCAGACCCCTCCACATGTCCCTCCCCATCCTCCTGTCCCTCCTCCTCAACCAAAACACCTCCAACCCCAAACTTCACCACCCCCTCCCCCTCCCCACTCAACCTCAAATACTCCTCCCCTCTCTCCCTCAAATACCCCTCCAACAACGCCACATTCCTACTATTCGCCTTCCATATCGCCAAAACCACATCCCCCACAACCGGTACCGCACCCACACCCACACTAACCAAATTATTTGCCTTCATCCTCCAAACCAACCATTCCGGAATATCCAACTCCTTCTGAGCTTTCCTCACAATTAACGCATAGTTTAAATAAAAGTCGACAAAGTCCCCTAGGACGGGAACTAGGCCTATGAAGAATGTATATCCGAATCGGATTCCACAGAGGTTTATACCGGTGTCTAGGCGGTGTGCACGTTTTTGGAGTTTGAGGAGGATTTTGAGGTCGTGTTTGGATAGACCTTTTGGGAGGGATGATGAGGGACGAGGACGACGTCGGGATTTGTGGGATTGGGGGTCGATGACGGTTTCGTAGTAGGGGTCTGGGGGAACGTATCCGGAGAGTTGGGATGTGAGGACTTTTTTACCGGTTTTGGAGGCGAGGAATTTGGACATTGTGTATGGTGGGTGTGAGGATGAGGGCGGGGTGATGGTGAAAGGGCAAGGGTGGTATTTGAAGAGGACCAAGGACGCCACGCAGCGTTGGTGTGTTGGTGTGGAAATGGATACAAAATGAAATGACGTAGGTCTGTGCTAATTTTACACCAACGTCCCAAAACTCCTCTCCTCACTTCGCCACCAGTAAATCCCGTGCACTAACAAATATCATAAAAATCGGGAACAACACAAACACCCTGTCCAACAGTAAGTACATGGTGAAAATTAGAATTCGGATATGGTACGGCGAGTGCACTTACGAGTTCGGAATAATATAAACCTCTAATATATCTTGAAACGTGTTATGGTTAAGGGAACAATAACCACAAAAATATTCTTGAGCAAAGATAAGAAGTAACTTGTCGAAAGCCATGCATGCCCCTGCGAATAAACAGACATTTGCGAGTCGGGTAGACTTGTTCCGGTGGTAGACGTATAGAAGCTGGGTTTTTTGCTAGTCAGTTTATGATGTTTGGATACGTCGAAGAGACTTACTTGGAGTGATAATTCGAGTAGGTTGGTCACCGCTACAGTGTCGATGAGATAGTTAGCGCATATATCCTAGCGAATGGCAGA
>ML208611.1:10429-35764 GCA_004369065.1 Pluteus cervinus
GCGATTCTGGTGGCGTGCATGACGCTTTGGGAATTATTCTGGGCCGCCTTCGGTGCGACATTTACCCTCTTTGAAAATGCTTATAAGTGGTAAGGATGGGCAGTGGATTTTGCAACCCACTTTCGCAGACCACACTGGAAAACAACTCAGCGTTATCGTAAGTCCCTACATTCCTTCCTCCCTGCGGCGTTCTCAACTTCGTCTCAGTCAACCTACACCACAATGGCATCAACCCACCATACCACAACCCGATTACCCCCCGAGTTGTTTGAGGAAATCATCACACAGGCATGGAATCACCCCATGTCCAATGACAAACGCATTGCGTTCATGGTCTCCTCGATGCTCGTCAGCAAATCATGGCAACACGCATTCCAACTTGTCGCATGGAAAAACGCGCACATCCCCAGCCGGTCATACATTTCATACATCCACGACAATCATTCCGCTTTAAACCCTCTTTGCCAATCTGTCAGCTTCACAATTGACGCCAACGACAATCTTCGTAAAAGGCCAGCTGTGCCTTGTTATACGCATGATCAGATTGAACATGACAATTGGCTCGTCCCCGAATCTGCGAAATCCGACTATCCTATCGGTCAAGCGTTGGCATCGTTCACGTACGACTGCTGGTGCGAACGAAACCTTTTACCCAACTTGCGCATTGTGCGTATTCACTACGTGGACGTACATGCGCCCTGCAACGACTTCTTCCTCCGACTTGGGGAGTTTCCACCCCGCATCGAGGAGTTGCACTTGACTTTCGAGTTTAACGACTCCACTCTTCTTAGGGAGTTCCCTGATTGGTCGTATATCTTCTTGCATGACCGGCTTCGGCTGGTAGGGGTGAAGAAATTGTTCGTTACAGGCGGAGGCAAAAGGTTTTTAGAGGATATAAAATCGGTGTGTCCGAACTTGGATGTTTTAGTTGCCGACGGAAGAGTCATGAAGTTGTGATTTTGCTTATCATTTCCGTCGATGCTTCCTTTCCATAACTTATCTCCCTCTATCCTGTGCATTCATTTTTTCGTATTCAATTCTGTACTTTACAATAAGTCGTCAGTAGTCGTAGAGCGTGAATGAAAAGCAAATGCTACAAAGTGTACAAATGAGGAACGAAATTCCGTACGACATGTCCTAGGTCAAAATCGAAACAGCATTAGCATCCGGGTGCAGAACAGAATACGGAACAGTTTGGTCATCCATCTCGCTCGAAATCTTCAACATCCTGTCCGTAAATGCCTTCAATCCATTATAAAACCTCTCTGCAGCCGCAGCGGTTGCAACTTCCACCTTCGTCGGGCTCGACTTGTTCTTGTTAACCGTGTACAACGAGCTTGCATATTTCGATAAACTGTTGTTCATGGCCTCCACTCGGAAACTCAGGAGCCAAGGGACGTGTGAGGCAAGTAACCATTCCGCAGGGCGATTGATCGGGTACGAGTCCAACAAGTTTTGTTCCTTGTATTTCCGGAGATCGTCGAGGGATTTGGGAAGGGGTACACATAGAGCGGCGGGTTTGTTGATGACGAAGGTCATATAATATTGTTGAAGATAGTTGACCGCCGTATGTTGATTCGTTGCAATGTGTATGCACATCGTAATGACATTCACCAGCGATTCGATAGTTTGAATCTTTGCTGGGAACTTCTTCAACCGTCCTGCATTGTCACCCCGAGCTTCATCGCACCAAGTTTGTATATCCACATCTTGAGCAACCGCAGAGTCGGAGTTGTAGTATATGGAGACCAAATCGTGAACGAAGGCTCTGATAACGTTCCACATGACGATGACGCTCCGAGCGAAAGCGTAGTTGTGATACATCTTATCGTTTAAACCTGCTTCGTCCGATGGGAACCCACGTCCCTTCAGATGATTAGGGACATAAGAACCCTCCCAATCAAAATTTTCGTAACTGTTATTGATGAACTTGTACGACTGCGCTTCGGTGAACCCAACCAAACGAATGACGACATCCGGAACGAGTGTGCCACGAGCAGAGGCATTGAGTGAGAGGGTTCTCAACCAATGAGGGGATAGGATTTGGTAGACAGGGTGGTTAACTTCGAAACTGCGGAGAGCGGCAACGATGACGCCTTCTTCGACAAAATGTGTTTCGGCAAGGTGAACAGCAATTTCGTGACGTGCCCAATCGGCGACTTGGGAACAGAGTTTAGCATATCTCCAAGGCCAATCTGTAGCTTCAGAAGCCGTCGAATCTGTTGCGCGTAATCGCTTGTTGAAGATGACGATAGAGTTGGCCATGGAAACTCTGTAATCGAGGACGACGGCGAGAGGGTGTAACACACCCTCAGCAGTCAGGTAGAAAAGTGTCACTGATGCACAACCATAACGGATGTTATCTGTCGAGTCGTCCTTCAACTCAGCATTAGGGTCAGCCCCAATAGCTTCACGGAAATACCGACAATCCTGAACGAATAAAAACTGGGGTTTCAACGACGCTAGTAGCGTTGCCGCTGGAGAAGACTGCTTGACGGCCTCCTGGTAGAATTCTTGAAGAAGATCCGCAGGAGCAGCAGCTATAGTGACAGGATTGGCACCAACAAACTGCTGCTCAGCGAAGACGCGATCGGTGTACCAGTCCTTCCGGTCACCAACGTTGGGAAGTTCATACGCATTCGAAAATAGCCTTGCTCGCAGCTTCGAATTGAAGTTCTCGATGTCGGCAATAGACGTTATTTTCGCGGGGACGGGATCGATATCGAGTAGGACATCGGACCCAATACCCTTCAACACCCATTCGATTATGTTCCCGCTTGGGTTAGGAACGAGAAGTCGGATGATACTGGCCACATTAGCGAGGGCAAGGTTGTCAAAGATGGCTAGGGCACTGGCTTCCTGTGATTTTGGAATCACAGCACAATGGGGAGGGAAGTCGCCACGATCCCAAGTGACGACGGACTGCCGGAATGCCCGAGTTCGAGGGATGGGTACATGCGTCTCAATGCCAAGAGCGGCAAAGTAGGTCGAGAAACTATAAGAACATTCATATCCGTCGTGATAACAGGAAGAAAGAAAAGAGCGTACGTGGAGTCCACGCGGTCGGCCGCTTGGGTCAGTGCCATGAGTGTGCCTTTAAAGCTACCTTCCTTCACGGGCGGGACTTGGTCTAAAAACCCGTTTGCCGTTAGTAGGCCTTTCTTTCAAAGAAAAGGCACGAACCACTAGCACTGGGCGAAACGGCAGATCCATTCAACTTGAGGTTAAACCGCGTCCGAATCCCGAGGCTGATCAAAATCCGCTGAACGCGCCCAATTTGAGGCTTGGGTTTTTTCTTTCCAGAATTTTTAGCCCCTACAACGGGAAAAAGCTTAGTACAATTATCGAATGTATGTGGTGTTGAAAACTTACCAGCTTTCGAGTCCCTGGAAGATGTTGGGGGAATAATCCCTAGATTGGTTACCTCCAAGTCGAAGACACCAGCATCCCAATCGGAAAGGCGGTAAGAGTGCAATTGGGGGAGTTTACCGACTTTGAGAAAGGTATGCGACATGGTGGCGGAGGGAATGGGAAGGAAGGCGCGCTGGTGCAACTTCAAACATTGAAGCAATCACTTTTGGTCGAGCGCTCGGTGATCCAGGTACATGAGTTCGTAATTTAATAACACCACCAGAAGGGCGCGTGCCGAACGTTATCTTCCTGATTGGGCAAGGACCCTCGGGTGGTGGACCTGACCATCACCGTGATCGACCACCTCCGAAAATTGGGAATTGATTCCAAATTCTAAATCGGTCCTTCGAGGTCGAATGTTCACCAAACTAAATTAGTAGTACCACCAACTATCATGAAGTCTTTTGCTCGTTTCGGGAAAGGTGCGCACGAGATATGATTCCAAAACATATAGTGGAATGCGACCAAGCAATTGTCCAGATCGAGTGTCGGGAACGAGGTGCCTCGAGGCCGGAGTGGGTGGGGACAGGGAAAGATGGGAATTGCAATTTAGCAGCTTGCACGCGACCCAAGGCTGGACGCTTGGACGATCAGCCGGTTTTCGTGATCAATCAATTCCACATCCATCACGCGTTCACGCATCCAAACTGGCGAGGTACTGAGGCCACTCAGCTTCAAAAGCTTAAGGCCGTCTCCCAGTCGTTGGGTTGACCAGAGTTTTCGCCGCTAAAGCCAGGTATCGGTGTCAATTCTGAGCCCCATGGCGCCGCAATGTCATAAACGACTCACCGAGTCAGGATTTGCTTGCTTGGCATGACCACACCCCCTTTCACGAGGTGAATTTCGTTGGAGTTGCTCTCATGATCGGTAAATGCAACCTGTTCGATCCAAGACAACCGTTCTACGGTCATTACCTTCTGCGCACCGATGTATTCAACGAAAGACTTGGGTGGACGATGAGGAAGGACTCTCCGGTTGGCACAAAGGAATAGGCATTTCAACGTCGTTAATTCGACCAGACCCGAAACAAAATTAGCCTGTCAAAGGGTGAGTCTAGTGCGGAGCACGTAGTCAACCAAACTCACCAGGGACTCCAAGTATTTCGGCGCAGCTACATGGGTTACGCCAAGAACTAATTTCTCCAGTCCTGGGAACGCAGTAGTTATCCCAATCCCGAATTCCCAAGACAACTGGTCGTCGCACTGTTCAGCGACTAGGAACTTCAAGACGGCCAGTCGAGGCATTCGTACTCGTCGAAGCCACCCAAGTATACACCCTCGTGAGTACTGCCTGGAGTCGCCTGCATTTTCACGATTTGACATGAGCTCGAGGTGCTCTAATGTCTCCGGAAAGCTTCGTAGTAATGGATCGTCAAACCGCGGATGATATATGCGCAGCTTGCGAAGGTTTGTGAAAGGCAGTTTGAAGGATCCTCCAAGCCCAAAGGGAACCGCCTCCGCCCCCTTTCTGGTTTTGCACGGCGCGAACTCCAAATCAAGGCTTTCCAGCGAAGATGAGTCGGGGAGGTGATACGCAATGATGGAACTGTAGCCTTCAAAGCCCTCGATGGCATGAAGTCCTACATCGCTGAGCTTCCTGAAATCTTGGAGTGACAGGTAAGGTAGATATTTTCCGTCGAGTTCGCAAACTTCCAAGGTATGTTTACTCCCACTAAGGAGCATCGCTACGAGGGCCGCCTCGAGTTGAACTTCATTAACATCTTTCCTAGTGTTTTCTCTTCCTCTAGAGACGCTGAAGGCTTTGAGATTAGAAACACAAGGCGATATGCGGTTCATAACCCCCTTCAAGCTTCGTTTCAGAATGATACTTCACGAGAAAACCGTGCATACGTACCTGTCGCCGGGATATGGCCAGCGATATGCTCATTCTCTTGTCAATCCCAACAACAGTGAGTGACGACACATTCTTGCATTGAACCAGTGTGTCCCACAACAAGTCGTACCCCGAATGTGGTAGGTACTTGCATACGTCGACTTTCCCAATCTCAATTCGCAGCGACCTAGTTCAATATTCGTTAGGCCGACTAGCAGGGAAGGCCGAGAAAATTCGACTTACTCAATGCGACACAGAACATGCCGAGGAGGTATCTTTACACCATACCTCTTCCCCAAATTCCTCGCAGTATACTTCCACGTACACTCCTTCCAAACACCAGCATGGAAAATGTCTCGGAGAGCTCTCGACGTCCACGAAAGCGTCGACGCTGTTCTCTCCTCGCAAAACGATACGACGTAGCGAAGGATGTCTTCACCAAGGTCGGTGAATTTCATTCGGTTGTGGGATCTTGCAATATTGGAGTAGCGTCGTCTTGGGTGCGAGTGAGGCCAAACTGGCCACGGTACGTCCGCCCGTCAAAGAGGGTGTGTCTTATGCTAGCATAAGTGATCCCTCCATTCCAGGGGACATCAAGAGATCATGTAGAGGGTTATCGAAGGACATGTGAAAAGCGCTGCGCTCGTCACTATGAGTCCTTCTTTTCTGTCTGGCCGTCAAGGTAAAGGCCCTTGTATCTGCTCCGACGCTCGGGATTGCCTACAGACTGGTGATGGAGGCTTTTGAAAGGAACGGAATAGCGTAACTTCTTTAAAATTTAACCTCCCTTTGACGTCGAGAGTGTTGAGGCGTCAACAGATTCTCACTGTACGTACCATACCTGGCAGTTCACTTTCTTCTTTAAGTGCTATACACGGACGCCGGGGCGCGGTGATTGCAGCGCGCAAAGTCAAATGAATCTACTGTCATTACTTTGATAGATGGCAACTGCTATTTGACTTATCTGACTGGGCTAGAGAATTTAGAATAAAGAGCAGAAGAAATCGAAAAATGAATCATATGGAGGGAGAGTGTTGCAAGATGTGCATGAAGATATACTTTGCAAAAAAAATACTATCATCTATCTCAGTGTCCGTCCAGGATATAGGTATGCGAAGTGGATATATTATAGATATAGCATGCGATTGTATGTATCAAATCCTGTGTGTATGTGCGTATATACGAATGATGGGGTGGTGATCCGAAAACCTGGAGAAGGGGGAGAGAGGTGGAGGACGCGAAGGAGTGTGGTGGTGGGTACAGGAAGACACAACAAAATTCGAAAGCAGGAAATGGAGAAAGGGTATTCCAACGAATGACTAGACTTCATGAGAATGGGTCATAACAAGAAAAACACCGCAAAAGGAGGGAAGGAGAAACTGTCGACCTCGAAGATAACTTACTAGATTCAACGCCTCAACGTTGAAGTCCTCCTTTGCCTCTGCCCGGCCTCTCCCAACACCGACTTCGGCCCCCTCTTCGCCATAGCCCACAAAAACACGAGTATAATCAAGCAAAACTGCATCCACAACCATAACTCCAACACGAACCCAACAACACCAGCTCGCTTCTGTCCAGGCTTGGGTGTAACAGGTGCACCCGGTGCAGATGAGTTCCCAGTCGTGGTAACTGCCATGACTTTACCAGCTGAAGCAGGTGACCCTCCAGCGGCCAATTCCCTTTTGCCATCTTTGGCAAGGGGTGTAGTCTCCTTACTCCCTCCGGCAGAAGATGCAAGTCTCCCGTGGAAACTCTCCATGACAGAGTCAATCGCACTGGCCAACCGGATAGGTAAAGGAGTGACAGGCCTGTCCCTCCCGTCCTCCTCGTCTCCGTCAGGTCGGTCTTCATCTTCCATCTCAGAAGGCGGCGACGGTGCAAGAGTATCTGGATCCATATGACGATCCACAAACCTCCCGTCCACCCATCGACTGGTCCTGGATCTAAGCGTCTCTGTGATCTTCTGGTACCTGGCCGTCTGACGTCCAGTAGGAGTCGATTCCATAGCCTGACCTCTCATAGGAGTGGGTGGCGAAACCGACATCCTCAACGCACTATGCATGGCCGATTCAGGAGTCTGCAATGTGCGAGGCGACGAACGAAATTCGGGTTCAAGCATAGAACGGTTTGCAAATTGCGAAACGGTGGGTGACATACGAGCTGGAGCGAAGAGAGAAGGTGAGGAGGGAGCGGAATATTGTTGTGCAATGTCGTATAAGCTGTTTGAGCGTAGATGGTGTGGTCTATTTCCAAGTCCCCAACTTCCATATTCCCCTGCGAGTTCACTCTCCAGAGTAGGGCGTGAAGTGTCGATAGGAGACATATCTTGAAAACGATTAGGAGGAGGAGTAGCGAGGTCCAACGAGGAGAGGGCCGGCGAGGCAAGCCCACTGGTACTAACTGACCATGAATGCTTGTGACCTGGTCCAAAAGGAATCGGGAGGTTCAAGGGCTGCGGTTGAGCGAACCGTATGGTTTCTCTTTCCCTCGAGTCGTCGAAAAGTCCCACAACGGATTTGCGGGCTCTATGCGCAGCGAGAGCGTTCCTGAGGTGGTCGGGTTCAAAGGATGATGAGGGACGTTGAACAGGTGCTGGTCGCCTGAAGCTATGGAAGCGCACTGTCTCCTCCGAAGAGAAGTTGAGTTCCCGACGCGGATTCTCCGGAGTGCTGTGTTGTTCCACCAGCTCCAATTCGATATCAGGTTGATCCGTCAAGGCTTCGTAAACCTTCGAGATCTGCTCCGTGTCCCGTTGGACAGCTTGCAGTTGATTCTTGGTCTCGAGTTGTTGCTCCTGGATCCGGAGGTTAGTATCTTCGAGCTCATGAATCTTGGCCAACAACTGAGAGATAAGCGCGTTCTCAGGAAGGTCGGCTAAGCTTGCACTCCAGTCGACACTGGGCGAAGAGTCCATACCACCTCGTGCATCGGGTCGGGCAATTTGCACGGAGGAGCCAAACAACGAGCTGCCAGGCGCGAAATCACGAATCTCCGTCATTTCGTCCTCGTCTTCCTGTGGCTCTTGTCCGTTGTACCGCATGGCTCGAACCCTAGCTTCCCTTTCCTTCTTCTTCTTCCAAGCTTCTTCAGCAACCTTCTCCGCATCTCGACCCTTCCTTGCCTGCTCTTCCAATTCCTCACTCCTAGCCTGAGTCTTGTCCAATTCATCTCTCAGGATAGCGATCTCCTTCTCCAAGCGTTTCAGAACCCTTCGACCAGTCTGGTCCGAATTCTGAGATTCTGATTCGAGCTGTTCGAGTTTATCCAATAATTCGGCATTCTGGTCAGCTAACAGGGAGATGTCGTGGGGAGTAACAGAAATCTTGCGGCCATGAGCACGGTAGGATGGATGAGGGGAAGGAGCAGCGCTCAGAATCGAATCCGACGTAGACCGACTCAAACTCCCCGACGAGCTTCGGAGGAGAGGGGTCGTAGAAATAGCAGGAGACGCAATGGGAGATTGGGGTAGCCTCCCCAAGAGGGCTTGGTGTTTGTGTTTGAGCGCCACGTTGTTATCGTATAGACTTTTACGAACAGCAGCAGTGAGGCCTAAGTCTACGGAAAAGGTCGAGTTCAGTGTAAGCCAAGTACAGAAAGCATAATGAAAGAAACACACCCTGTTCGCGTTCCCTAATAATTTCACCGGCTTTACCAACCAGCTGTGTCAATTCCTCGCGAGACTTTTCGTTCACCCACTCCGTCGTATTTCCAGAAGGTGTCTGTGGCACGAGAAGCTGTTGTTGAGAAGGCTGGCGTTCACCCATACCCATCGGTGCGCTGACACCACCCTGTGAGGCTGACTGTTGTAAACTCGGAGGCAACCCAACACCCATCGTTTCCCAACCCATCTTCGTAAACGTGGCCATCATAGGAGATCCTAACAAGGTATCAAGTCGTGGTTTGCGTCCGCCACCACCTCCACCCATCCCAGCATCGGGATGGTGAGAAATTAATGTGGAATTGTACGCAGGAGGCGGTGTAACGTTCGGATCAACATTCGCATCAAGAGAGAGGGAATGTGTGTCCGGGTGATGGTGGTGATGGTCATCTAGAGTATGTCGAGGTTGTTGTGAAGCACGACGGGCTTTTGCAGGAGGCCTTGGGCGAGTCGGAGTTGTTTCGTTCGGGTTGGCGAGCATACTTCTTCAAATAGTTCAACCGGTGTGAAAAGTCGAGAGAGATCCCGTAATTGCGTAGTCGTTGTCGTCGGAAGGGGGAAAGGGCAAGTCTCGAGATATCAAGACCCTTCGCAGTCCTCTATAAAAGCAACCTGTCCCAAAAAGCCGTCCAAGTCCGAATCCAAAGTGTGTCTCAGACCAATTGCGCCTCAACAGGAGGCTTGCACGAAATGGACTGAGAAAGCAAAAAAGAGGCGATTTGAAAATGCGTAAAAAAAAACTGCGCAGAGGTTTTGAGCACTTCAGCGCCTAGTGATGCAGGAGGAAAGTGGAGAATCAAAGGATGATGAGCTGGTGCGATGTCCTAAAAACACGCGCCAGGTTACGTTCCCCTAACCTTGTGTCGGCTAAGTCCACGACCGTGTTCGGCTCGTCTCCATAAATCACCTCCTGCTCTGATTTCTCGCCCAACGGACATAATGGATCTCCATATATACACCAGCCAGGGACCTCAGGTTGATCCAGCAGGCAAACTCTTGCAAGGAGGCAGCTCGCGTACAACTTTGGAATTCAGGTGGTGTTGCCGAACGGAGGTCCATCACACGCAGAAAGGCAAAGATGCGGAGAATCCAGCGGAGGCAATTGCACGTAGCCGATGCAACAAGCCCCCGCAATAACCAGGTTCTGTATTCAATGCAACCACTCCGCAAGAAAAAAAGGTCAAGCCCAAGGGAACGAGAATGACAAACACAAGAAGCACATGTGGGGAAAGGTGTAAGGGAAAAGGTATATACTCGAGAAATGCGCGACGACGCATCGTAATAAATGTAATATGTATGTATGCTAGAAAGAAAAGGAAGACCGTAGCTCTGTATAATACAGTCCAATGCGTCAGAAGTACAAGGGGACCCAGTATCGGGAGGGAAATGTGGAATAGTTGAGAAAAGAATTGCGTACTGTAGATGCGTCGCCGTGCATGTATGTATATGTGCTTGTCAGGAATATTCACTATCGCCATCAGGCCTAGGGAACCAGGCTAGCCAACGAATTTTTTTGCTATGCCAGTCCCAGCCACATCGCTTCGTTACTTCATCGCGTCTATTGTTGCTGCTGACCCGGTTGCGCACCAAACATAAACGGCGTAGGCGTTCCTGCAGGAGTCGTACTCCCATTCGCACCTCCTCCAAACAAGGTCGAAGGGGCGGTCGTCGAAGTTGGTGTATTAAAACCAAAGGCACCGGGCGTAGGTCCAGATGGTGTCCCAGGAGTGACAGGGGCACCAAAAGGCGTCGTCGAGCCTGCAGGTTTCGCGTTTTCACCAAACTTGAAAGAAAAGCCACCAGAAGACCCGGGAGCTGCCCCATTTGATGAACTAGCAGGGGCACCAAACGTCGTCTTTGCCGCGTCGTTACTTGTCGAGGGTGCACCAAAGGCGAAGGGTGTCTTGGGAGCCTCAGTAGGCGTTGCGACCGATCCGAAGGCATTGCCAGGATTCATTCCTGTTCCGAAACTGAATGACGATGAAGCCGCGGTTGTGTTGCCATTCGCACCAGGTTTGGGTGCATTGACACCAGCGCCGAACGTAAACGAACCGTTTGACGAAGGAGTCGAAGGAGTGAAACTAAACGAAGGTTTGGGTACTTCAGCCGCTTGGTTGGTTGGGGCAGACATCTGGCCAAATCCGAATGTATTCTTTGGTGCTTCTGCTGTCGGTGTCGTTCCAAATCCTGTAAAACCTGATGTAGTCGTTGGCGTAGGAGCGCCAAAGCTTAAACTGGGCTTGATAGGCTCAATCTTGTTGTTGCTGCCAAATGCCGGTGTGGCAGGTTTCGAGGCGTCACTGGTAGAAGGACCGCCCGAACCGAATGCAAACTGTGAGGAGGGAGCTGGTTTTGTTGGGCCAAACCCAGAGAAGGACGATGCAGTGCTGGCCGATGGCTGCGAGCTGTTCGTGTTAAACGAGAATGTGGTTTTCGGTTGTTCAGCAGGCTGAGGAGTAGTGGATGCGGGTGTGATAGTGATAGAAGGTGTCGCAAGTGTGGTAGTATGAGCTGCATTCTCAGCTGGCTTAGTTTGGCCAAAGTTGAGGCTAAACCCAGATGACGTGGCAGGCTTTTCTTTAACCTCTGCCGGTTGGCCAAAACCAGCAAATGAATACCTTTCTGCTTCTGTTGGTTGAGCAGCAGGTGCAGCCGAAGGGGAGGGTGTCGCAGTATTAGTAGTCATGGGCCCAAGACCAAAATTAAATTTGGGTCCTGCGGTGGACGAAGCCGCTGTGGTTTGTGCAAGAGGAGGGGTTCGGAAAGTTGGCGCTGCAGCGGCAGTCGGAGCGGCCATCGCTGGATTTGCAGTTGTACCAAAACCGAATTTATTCCCAGCCGAAGTACCTGTTGAAGGAGGTGCCATCGCGGTTCCAGCTGGCTGAGAATTTCCGAACGAGAAGGTAGTAGAAGGCTTGTTTTCTGCTTGGGCTGGAGCTGTCTGAGAAGCTAGCCTTGATAATAGATTGCCACCACTAGCCTGCGCGGCATCGGGCTTCTTCTCACCAAATGGGTTCGCAGCAGGTTGACCAGAGGTTGAAGGCGCCAAGGAGAAAGGTGTAGCAGTAGTTGGTGTGCTTATGGCTGCAGTAGCGGAAGGTGCTGAAGGAAATGCGAATTTGGGACCATCCGCCGGCTTAGCCGCTGATACTGTCGAGCTCGGGAAGCTTGCCGGAGTCGTTGTCGGAGGGACGCCCAAAGAGAGCGTGGGCCTGGAGGCAGTAGTAGATGGTAGTGCAGGCAGTGAGAACGATGGAGTTGCTGCAACCGAAGGGGCAGCGGTGGCGGTGGTGGGAGCTGTAGGTCCAAACGTCAAGACCGTAGCAGGCTTGGTTGCCGCAAGACTTGCAGCAGCAGCCTTCTCCTTTTCCGCCTTTTCTTTCTCAACCTTTTCCTTCTCCGCTCGTTCCTTTGCTCGTTTCTCGTCTTCCTTCTTCTGGGTTATTTCCCGCATTGTCATCATGGCTTTTGCCTCGAGGTCCTGCTTCTCCCACTTGGAGAACGTCCTGTGTCTGGGACTCGCATTGGTGCTGTCCGTAAGACCTGTGGACACCGGTGACGGGGGAGCCAAAGACACTTGACCAACACGAGTAGAGACGACGCGCTTGCCATTTGAGAATGGTTGTGATTTCTGGAAGGGGTTGATGCGCAAGCCGACGTTTCCAGCAACCGACTGGTGAATGAGGTCTCGATGATTCTGCGACTTCCCGATAGAGTACACGGGCCGTTCATGAAGAGGAGTTGTTGCAGATTCCATCGAAGAGGCTCTGGAAATAACAGATCGCCATAGCAAATCCTTCCCGCTGCTCGCAGAAGGAGAAGTCGGTTCAAGCTAGGACGCGTGTAAGTGTGCAATCTGACCCTACCAAGTTTGATCAACTTACTTGAGAACCACCAACGGAATGTTCAGCCAGTCTGTGCGGGGAGTCCTGCCAAGCCAACAGATATTGGTTCTTTGCTTCGGCATACTCATCTTCCGTCATCCACGTTTCGATGCAGATTTCCAAATTCGCCTCACGGTCGGGATGCTGGGAATCTTGTGGCTGTAACGAACGTCATTATCACGGCCACGGGTAAGCTGTGAAAACGACTCACCATGGCAAACTTCTGCCTCGCTTTCTTCACCAGTGCTTGACGAAGCCGCTGACCATTGGGCCCAACTTTATACCGTACGCCATTGCTCTCCCATTCTTCACCGATCCGCCGACGTCTTCCTCCAACAGAGGACTGGGAATCGTCCAGAGAAACACTGTTGTCGTCAGCATCCACGTCAATCGGGGATGAATTCTTTCGTCCCCTCTTTTTCCGAGAAACCCGCGGTACAACATCCGTTTCGCTGCCTTCGCTCTCACTCTCCTCAACAGCACGATCACGTTTTTTGCCTCGCGATGCAAATGCGGCCTCCGATTTGCGTTTCGATATAGTTTGACGTTTTCTCCGCCGTCGACGGGTGTTAGGATCTTCGTCAAGGTCAGAAGCACTATCTTCGTCATCACCACCGAAGGTGGACGCAGCTTCTGCGCGATCCCGTTTTCTCCCGCGTGCGTTCACACTCTGCTCAGGATACTCGTCATCTTCGTCGACGTCAATATCCATATTTTCCAGGGCGATAGGGTGCTTTTCCAGAGAGACCTTGCGAGCGCGCTTTTCCCGAGCTCGTTTGCTATCATCATCGTCGTTATCGTCATCATCGCCCATGCCTCGTTTCGAACCTCGCGCAAGTCCTGCATACGACCCCTTGATGGTTTCGACAGCAGCTCCTTGGACAGGTCTCATTTCAACTTCAGGTATAGTCGGAGTGATCACATAATTACGAGGTAAGCGGTTGGTTGGATGGATCCTGACAGGAGCAGGATTTGGAGGAGGAACCGGCCGCGTGGAATGCAGGATTGGATTATACGGATCCACAGATGACCTAGTGGCATCACGATATGAGATCAGGTGGTGAGTAGAGCTACGGAGGACGCACAGGTTGGCATTATGGTCAAGTGGTGTTGATGAGCCTTGCAACAGATCCGACGACTGGAACCTCCCTGGTATGCCATTTGGTGCACCACTGCCCCATGCCACTTCCATGCGTTGAGGCCCTGGGCACAGATAAGATTAAGCGCCTTGGAAGAGGAATTCAAATGACTCACCTCCGCGATGTTTAAGAGTCTGCTCGGGCGCTATCCTGCGTGGCTCGGGGATATGACTCGGCTGTTCTGACCGAGATCTGTGCCTCTTCGCAGCCTCGTTTTCTTGACGCATACGCGCAACGGCGGCAAATGCGATGTGAAAAGGGCGGTGGTCGCTATCTGGGATTCCATGTCGTCTTCTCATTGCTCTGTATATCATGGTGAAGGTGTGGTTGTTAGGGAAATGGAGAAAACAGAACTAAGAGAAAATAAAGATTGGCTCTCTATGAACACTCACAGTTTGTAGGTTCGCTCGCGCCATTTTCGTAAGCCCTCCCATGTCCTGAGAAGTATAGCGTATCCAACAAGAAATAGAGAAATATAGAGTACGATTTTGATGGGAAGTGAAAGATCGACGGGTTCGTCACGGCTTTCGACGCGTACGACGGGTCGAGTATTTTGTCCTAATATGTCCGAGTGGTCGACGTTCATGATGACGATGCGTTTTGGCAACAGCGGGAGTACGCTGGCCTAGAGGGGTGGCACCGTTGATGGGGGTGGCGGAAGGAACGGCAAACGAAGTCCATTCAACCATGACTGTGACCCCTGTTGTTTGGGCCTGTTGGAATGGCGGAGTTTCAACTTGATCTGAATAAAGCGCAGCCATTTTTTTTCTCTTCGTTCATTCAACGTTAGCAACGACGAGAACACTTGAAGAAAACACTGCAAGATTGTCGAAATTCCTTCTTTCTTTACTTCTGAAGTTTACGACGATGACATGATCCACACACACAAATGCCTAGGGACATGGCTCTCCTGCCTTCGTTACCTCAACTTGTGAGTGGAAGAAAGACACACTGCTTGGTCCACACTTGAAAGTTCAGTTGTATTACAATATGTATGGGCGTTCGAGTACTAAACCAGGTAGACATTCTTGATCCTACGAATACGAGTATTGCCATCTCTTTTGTTCCTGGCTGCGTGGATGGTTTGTCAGAATGTGATGGCTGCGAGCATCCGATGAAGATGCGTAAATGACCGCCCTCCGAGCAGTCAGGATTTCGCAACTGTTCGTCCATCGTTCAACGTTTTGAATATTGTTGGGCACAACGGTCCCCAACGATACTGGCGCCCAGCCGGGACCCGCGAAACGACGTGGGAATGTATTGCCGGAATTTTTTATAAGAATCAGACGGCAAACGGCGGCCTAGCATCTTGCCACTTCTCAGCACACTTGCCTTTCCTCACTTGGTCTTCTTCCTCCGTCCAATCTACACATTCTCCTAATGGCTGAAAAAATCGTTACCCTCGAGGAGCTCCGCGCTAACAAGTCGAAGGATAGCATGTACTTGCTCATCAGCGGCAAGGGTTTGTCCATTAGCCAATCATATCTCCTCTTTTTGTCTAATTCCATCGCGCGGTTTTTAGTCTACGACGTTACGAAGTTCTTGGACGAGGTATGGCCTAAGAATACCAACATGAAGGAGTGTGGTTTATCATGCCTTCGTTTCTTTAGCATCCAGGAGGTGATGAAGTAGTTCTTGCTGAGGGCGGTACGTGGCAGTTTCCTGCGGCGTTGTCTATCAAGACCTTTGCTCTGCCAAATGGGGATCCCGAACTAACTTCCTCATCGTTACTTCTGTAGGTCAAGATGCAACGGAGGCGTTTGAAGACGTTGGGCATTCGGACGAGGCCCGGGCATTGCTCCCAGGTCTCCTCGTTGGTGACTTTGAATCTCCCAGCGTGAGTTATTGTACACCATGTCCACAGGATCTTATCGCTCACCCGCGTATCACATAGGGCACTAAACTCAAGTCCGGTGCCGCAGCCGCACAAGAAGCCAGAGTTTCGAATGTTGTTGAGCAAGGGTCAAAGTAAGAAACATTTCTTGTGTTTGGGCCATTCAAACAGCTCACAAACCGTCTTCCCCATCAGTTTGATGTACTTCGTTCCTCTTGGTCTCCTTGTTGCCTACTTCGCATATCGCATGGTTCTATAGCGGATACATTTATTGCTCCTCCATGTACTTATGCTTGTGCTGATTGCTACCCGCACTAGATTGCTCCTCACATTACCTTCTAGTTCTGTCGTGGTAATTGTCCACTACACCACACCTTGTTTTTATTGCACTTATCCTGCACCTCATACCTTTATTCTTGAACATATAGTCCCTCGTTGGAAAATAGAAATGGGTTGTTTGACAACTCGAAAGACGCCTACTGCTTGACTCGCCACGTAAGCCTTTCCTGGTCATCTTCCTCCGCGAAGCACAAACCTTGCCGTGTGCCTGCTGTTGCCCGATGCCCCTACCACATTCTCTCAGACCATCATCATCCTGACACTGTCATCAAACATGCCCACCGTTTAATCATTATGCACGGCCTTCGTCTTTATCCCACCTCCGTACCGGTAACGCCACCTGTCCATCCGAATGACGACCCATGGCCACAAGCCTAACTCGTGGAATAAATGAATGTTGTTCCTGTACAACAGTTGTCCCATTACATATTGTGCTCACCGTTTTTCCTAGTTTTTACCCAGCTTTGGGAGTTGCAATGCTATAAAAGTGACGGCCTGTGTTTCAGCCGGACTTGCATATGGGGGCTGGTCTCAATACAGCAATAAACCTTATCACGCTGGAGTTCGATCCAGAAGAAGGCGTCAACGATATCCCTCAATTTATGGTGATTGAACTATCCCCAAGAAAGTATGACATGCAGGTACTCGCCACAATAATGAAGGTATACTGACAATGGGCAGGTTGTACAGGACAGTCTACGAGACCCATATACAGCGCCCTTACAGTGCCGAAACATGATTCATTTAGTCTAAGTTCTGATGACGGAAATGATATCGTAACTCACTTGAGTAAAGTAGAAATGACGCGTCTAGATAAGATTAGTTGCCTTTTGTGTGACTAGTACTTACTGGACACCCTTAGGGACAATAGCACTACAGCCTATTCCTATTATTGGTCGATTTGGTGTACGGTCGAACCCATGGAAGTTCGTTGTACGTAGTGGTATCATGACCGTTTTTGACCGCACGAGGGAAGAGCTGGGGAAGAGATAAGAAACCTAGAATTGATTCCGTCCGATAGACGCGCATGCTATGCTGTGGTAAGTCACCGTATTTGAGTGCACCGTTTACGATATGCCCGTTCCTTTTCTGCGTATACACGGTAGAACACCGGAATCATGTCTAATACAGAATTAGTACCTCCGCACTTATCTTATACGTGGGGCACCAAGAATCCCCTTGGATCCCCGATGTCGAGCAGAAGTTCCGAGCCCTGCGGTGCAACATCAAAGCCCCCTTGGCGTAGAACGGGACACGCGAAATACCAGTGCGTGCTCTCGATATCGGCCACGATGACGATTGTGAAAAAACGAGAAATGCCTGTAACCTAGGCAGATGCCTATCCGATATGACTGTATTGGCACGAAGTAGTAGTTAGCAGGACAGAGAAGCATAATCAAGCCCAACAAACCTGAGGCCTGAAGCTGAAGGGAGAGTCATTATGGCAGTCGTGGGGTGAGACGACGAAGCAGGGGTATCATAAGCACCAAACATACCTCCCAAGCACACCCCGACTTTCTATCTCGAAGCACCTGATACACAATTGCCAGTGAATTGGGCGCTTGTTGTTCTCTCGTGTTCTTCTGTTGCTCCTTTTTCTCTACCATTCGTGATGGTGCCTTTGAAGCCCCGAAAACAACAATTGTCCTTAGCTTGGAACCGAGGCCTTGTTCACCGCGAAGCGGCACGCGTTTTCTCGAAGCAACTGGGGTTTGGTGCTGGGCGTTGAACGTAAAGTGGTGAATTGGTGGTGAAGGTACACTGTTGACTTTGGATATGTAATTTGTAAATAACTTTCGGGTCTAACACGTTATCTCGTCGTCTACAGGCCTCAAACAACAGGAAGGGTAATCCATTCGTCGTCATCGCGGTCTGCACCCTTTCGAATCCTCGTAATTCATCGATATATCCCAGGAAATCCCCAAAAGGCGATTAGATGAGCCCTTTGCAATTGACGCCTTAAAGTGGCCACAAAAGACCAGCTGCCTTGTTCTCGTCAAAAGGACTTTTTTTATTCTGCTGGATTATTGTGGAACCCTTGTCTACATTACCGAAGTGCGTAAGGGTGCGAGACACCTTGGAGCATTTATAGGGTCTGTGGTCTTTCCGATTCGACCCAACGAGATATTTCTCATTTGTGCAGGTAAAGCTCTCGACGTTTTGCCATAAACTCATAGTAACTAACATCTCTACAGTGTCTCATGCCTCAAACCACGTCACATAAGGGCAGTGCCCCCGCAACAACAACCCCACAAACCACCTCAGGCGGCGGTGGACGTGTCCCACATATACATAAACTCGTCGATCTCGTGCTCATGAACATCTTCCTCATGGTCGTGAGGGACAAGAGCCGATTCAAACGACACAAGCTCCATCTCGGTTATCCGAAACTGAACACGGCACCTCTGATCCTTTCTCAAGTATGCGGAGAGTGGCGGCACATCGCCCACGCAACTCCTCATCTCTGGACGGAAATGCGGGTGCTCAACGCAGATGCTGGCGTCGTACAGTTAATCAGACACGTCTATCTCCGCAAGTCCAAGAACTGCCTCCTTGACGTCAAGTTGAAGCAAACTGCCGTTCCTGGGTTCTCTTCGCCCGCCAGAATGAAGGCCCAGATACTCGCGATTAACCAAATCCTCAAGCTATGGATTGGGAATGCAGGACGTCTGAGGAGCGTCAATGTCGTCACGCATTCTGGTGATTGTCTTCACCAAGTCCCTATGATTGCACCGGGATCGACGCCACACCTGGAATCGGTCAAGTTGTGGTGCACGGACGTACAGACGAGGGGAAATTCAAGCGACCTGGCCACCATCCACCAGAACCATTTCGAACAACGACAGGCCGAGAACCCGCAGCTTAGGCAAAGCGATGTTATGCAAGAGGCATGGAATACGTTTACTCAAGGGACTTCAGGCCCGTACATGCAAACCATCTGGGACAACATTCTGGCCAGTAAAACCGTCAAAAGAGCTCGATGGGGGCCGAATTACCCGCCTAATGTCGAGGACATGAAGCAACTCGTTCGGATCAATATCTTTAATCCCAATATCTCCCAACTATTGGAGGCATTGTCGTATTGTCCCAAACTCGAACGTCTTCAAGTATTCAGTCTCAAGATTCCTGAACATCAGCGGCTTGGGGCTATTACGACTCTTCCACATCTCCATACCCTTTCTGTCACTATCGGTCCAGATGATGTTTCGCCTCTATTCGAGAGACTTACATTGCCCCGTCTCAAAACACTCAAAATCGCACCTATCCGCAATGTCGACCTTCTCCTGAAAATGATCCAACGTTCTAAATGTACACTCGAACGTCTCGACCTCGCCGCTCACAAAGACTTATCCTCAGAGGACCTTGACAGGTTCCTTGAACATAGCTACCTCAGCTCCCTAAAACGC
The DNA here is from genome assembly GCA_004369065.1 of Pluteus cervinus. Taxonomy (NCBI): domain Eukaryota; kingdom Fungi; phylum Basidiomycota; class Agaricomycetes; order Agaricales; family Pluteaceae; genus Pluteus; species Pluteus cervinus. The sequence continues at coordinate 29,935 of ML208611.1, forward strand.
CTCCTACTATCCCAATTCGAAATGAAGTCAAGCACATTCCTCACACTTAAACGTCGTGTATACGGCAGTCGGGAGATCTACCCACTTCCAAACCTCCAAGACCTGACTTTGAATTATATCAGAGGATCCGATGGTTTACTTGCGGACATGGTGGAATCTCGGTTTAAAAAGGACCTTACGGGTCTTCGACACCTTTTCGTCTACGTCTGCGATCCATCAGGGGAGAGAGGCATCGCTTCGATTGACCCAGAGGACATGGATCAACGGACTAGGTTGAAGAATCCGAAAGATTTTGCCCGTCTGTTGGAGTTATACAAGCAGGGTCTTGACTTGGTGTGGTATTCTGTCCATGGACGAGTTACGGTTTGGAAAGGAGAGATCCATGCGCATAGAGCCCAATCAGGAGGAGGGACATCGATGTTGAATCCGAAGGACACCTATGAGAACACGATGAAGCAGGGTGTTTGTTGTCAGGAGCTGAATCTGAAAGAAGATTGAGCGGAGTCGTATTTAGTCTGGTCAAGAGTCTGGTCGTAGCCTATCATACTGTACCTTGCGAATTTACTCAAGTAGTTTCATTTTCGGGGGATTTTAACTCTTATAAGGTTCATGGAAATATAGTACAGACAGCAAAGTAAAAACAACTATCAAAGACCGAGTGGTGGAAAACTGCGAATGGAGCGCAACAAAAAGAAAATCAAGATAACAGACAGTATAGATCAGACAATCATATCAACACTCTCGCCCTTACAAACTTCATCCAACCACGTCTGAGCTGAAGCCCAAACCTGGCTCTCAACTGGGATTTATCAACCACACCCGCTCGCACACCTTGACGATCCCGCTTTACAACCAGCTCCCTCTTCCAACTCCACCACGTCGACCTCAACCCTTTTCCCACCCACAACCTCTGCACACTTGAGCAGGATGAGCGGACAAGTCCATCCGGCACAAGTCTGGAGAAACCATGCTGGGACAACGATCCCGCCGTCAGTCGCTTCCTACCTCCAGATTCTAGCCTCAAAGGAGAGGGAAGAAAGACCAGTAAGATCGGAACCAGGGTATGGGAGAGCACATCGTCCAATTTTGCGAAGATTTACGTGTGATGAGAAGTTAGAGGATACGCGGAAGGACAGCGAAATCAGCTACAAGTGGCTAGAAAAACAAGGCTGGAAAAGACTCACCAAAGATGATGGTAACCCATCTTCTCCAAACCTTGCTTTGCAGCCTCGTTTCGAGCAGCCTTCTTGGTATTACCTCGTCCATGGCCATAGAATTCTCCATCAACCAAGACCTTGACAAACCAGACGGGAGTTGTTTTAGTGCCTTGAACCAAAATCTCCTGGGGTATGTCGCCATTGCCATGAATCCCGGAAAAGTATGTGTTGGTCTGGTTGTTGCCATACGGGTTCCCATAGATCCATTCGACTTGGCGGTTGCTCCTTTGCAGATACTGGTTGAAGAGCGCCAGATGGCCGACTGTCGCGGTCGAGGTGAAAGCGTCCATTTTGGATCGAGGCAAAAGCATAGTAGGACTCGGAGGGTCAGGTGTCACCACACCTATGGGAAGCGATGGCGGGAGACCATGCTGCTGTCGAACCAACAAGTAGGCAGCGGACGTGTATGGCCTGAATAATACATAGAGCCACTCTTTAATCGCGTCAAGACCTTGATCGATGTAAAGACCACCGACAAAGGACTGTAAAGCGGAGTTGTAAAAAGGTCATCCCGGGCTAGAATTGACGAACCTCAAAAACGTCGGCTGATGGCACAAATTAGCAAACTTCCTTCAAATTCACGGGAAAGTACCTTGTATATTTGAAGACGCGCGAAGGGTCACCGCTTGGGCAGGATGGAACAGCAAACGATCTGGCAGTCTGTATTTCAAAGAGCTACAAGAAGTATGAAAACCCACACCCGAATTAGACGAAAGATTACATACATTTCTGCCAATGTGGCGTTCCCGACAACAAGGGCTCGGATTTTCTGGTCGTAAATGCGATAAGATCACTAGGATGGACCTAAAAGAGATCGAACCTTACCGTTGACGGACCCACGCGCAGACCGGGGAACAAGTCGAACATCAAATTCGTGACGGTCAATCCCAGAACGGTATCGCCAAGGTGCTCAAATCTACAGCAAAAAAGCGTTCATGTCAGCGTCAGAGATCACCCAAGGCCATCAGGATGAAATGCCAGCTAAATTCAAGAAATTCGATGAAGTTTGGACCTATCCCGAGTAAAATAGGCTCTGGCAAAAACAGCAGGATCTGGGAGGGTGATCTAATTCAAATTCGCATAGCCCTGCCGCGAAGGTTCAAACGATGACTTGAACGTAACCACATCACATGCGCAAGTTGTGCGCAAGTATCGTTCGAGCCAAACTCTCATCCACTCCGTCCAAACCACGCAAAAATGACGTGCACCCAAACAAAACGAGTTCGTGTGTCTACTCACTTTTCATTATCCGGGCTTAGATCCTCTAGGTGATCTTCAAAGATGGCGGTCGGCCTGGCGTGTAAACTCCGGTGAGTGAAAACTTGCTTTTCAATCCTCTTGTCTTGGATCTCAGGAAGAGGCGGGAACAACGAGTCGTCGAGCCCAAAGTCGGGTCTGAAAAAAAAGACAAAGACAAGAGGGCGCTTGTTAGTAGCTCATGCGCAAGGTCCTTCTTACTCACTTGAGTCTCGTGTTCGTAGTGTTCAAGACACCAGGCATGCTACAACAACAAAAGAAAGAGGGTGAAACGGGCAAAAAGTGGGTTGTCGGCGGGGATCAGTCTGACGCTGGAAAGTTGGACTCCGCTTCTGGGTCAGAATCTGGTTGGAATCGGCCGTCAGTTTCTCTTTTGGTTACACTAAAATGGATCACATACTGATACTGTCAGTCAGATCCACTGAAGTGGATGTGTCTCTTCGACTCGCGAGCTGCTGCGTTGAAGGTCAAGGTCGAGGACGCGCAATAGTACGTAAAGCTTACGACGACCTTCTCCTGATATCTCGTGCATGCAGGGATCTTGTCACGAAACTCAATGCCGGGGCCTTATCTGAGCTTCAGTGCTGCCTGTCATTGATATCTTTCCGGTCACAGGCGGCTCTCGAGCCTAGTTGTGTCGCCAGTTCGACAATTCAGGATGCTTCGAAAGGTGCGTGCGTTGCTTCTTTTCTCCGCGTTCTGGTAATCGCTCTCTCCGAGGAGCTATCTGCAGAAGTTTCTATTTGCATGCCAGAACGATGGGTCTATTGTCGTATTGACCAGAACTTCATGGTATCCACTGCCTGGATTGTCGTGAATTTTATACACAATCGTCCATTATGAAGGACCAGACAATTGTGTCGACAAGACGCGTGCAATTTAATCTGCAACCTTACTTCTATCTTCAGAACGTCCTGACGCTACAACAACCGACACGAGTCTATCCAGTGGCCGTCACGGTTGCCGGAGTAGCGTCTTTCGCTTCAGCCTTCATCTCAAAATAGTCCTTATGCAGCCCGCACTCTGTCTTCTCTCTCCCCTTCCACCTTCCTGCTCTCTCATCCTCCCCCTCTTCAACCTTACTCGTACTGTGCCAATCTCCAATACTCCGATACCCCTGGTCCAACAACCTATTCTTCGGCACATTATTCGAAGTCATATACCATTCCACGAACGGGAACGTCCAAGCCCATAAGGGATTGAGTTTGAGTAACCCCGTGGAATCTACTTCGAGCGGTTTGAGTGTTGAACGATCGCCACCTTGTGATGCTCGTCGTCCCGTAATGACAGATTTAACACCCAATTGCTCGTATGCTCGACGTGCTGGTTCGACCTGGAGGAGCACAAGAACTCTACTCAGTGGCCCGCAACATTTCCGGGCCAGATCTAGACCGCACCTTTACAACAAAATCATACGTCCCCTCATCCCTCTCCCACAGCTTCTCTCCCCATTTTCCCTCAAACTTCTCGACATTTTCACACCCCTCCGGTTTGAACACATTCACCTTCACACCATACTTCTTCTCCACTTCCTCAACTAACTCATACGTTTCTTTGAAATGATATTGGGTATCCAGGAAGATCAAAGGAGGTGGTGTTTTTGTCAGTTTTGACAACATATCGATCGCAACGAGCCCCGTGAGTCCAAAAGCTGTGGTCTGGTATAACCCAGGGAGGTATTCGACTGCCCATGCTAAGATATCTTCGGGTGTTAAATCCGAGAGATGGGCATTGATTGCGTCGAGGTCTTCAGCGGATAGCGGAAGACCGAGTGGCTTAGATAGGTGCGAGATCGGGCTCATGGTCGTGGTCTTCCACAGAAACGGTGACAAACGGGCAATCTTGGCCCAAAGTTGCTATCTTCGTCGCCGCCATTGTCAATGTCAAAAAATGCCAGAATTCATCACGTGGAGGTCGCGTCATTATTTCGAAATGACATCGACTTGCAGTGTAGATCGTCCCGTTTATCGCGATATAATTACCGGAGGCATACAAATAGTCTACTGATGAAGTATTCCAGCGAGAAGTAACGATACAAATTATCGAGATAAAAGAACCCGCCTGATCTAAAATGTGTCCATGAGAAGAGAAAAGAGGGATTGTTCAGGCAGCATATGCCCTTTGCGAGTGTTTCAAAGCTTCTTGACGGTCCCGCTCTTGTTGATCAAGCTAAGTTCGATGAATCAGCATCAGAAAAATATTGTAAAGGAAGGCTACCAACCAGGTCTCTCCACGAATGGTCCTCGTTCTAGCAGACATAATTAGATCACTTTGGTAGTGGAACTCGTCGGAGTTGATACTCACATGCTTTGGGGAATCACGGTTTGTATGTGTGAGTGCGCCAGCACCAATCAGAAGACCGATTGTAAGCCCTTGTGCCCACATACGGGCTTGGACAATTTTTTGCGCGGTTGATTGATATCTGCTCCATATGAGGAACGTGCATGCGGTTTGAACAAAATCGTGCATACCTATTCCGGGAGATGATAGCGCCAGCAATCGCCATACTGGTGGCCCAACCACCAATGATGATACTATACTGGTGTCGCGCTGCCCAATCCGCAACACGATCCCTACTTGAGAGGGACTGCCAGTGCTTCTCCTCTTGCTGGTGCTTTTCGTCGAGAACTTTGATAGAATCACCCTCCCTGTACCCAGTCAAGTTTTCCAGAATGACATCACAGGATTGGGGGGAAAGGGGGTGAACAGAAGAACCAGTCAGCCTCGCGCCACACAGAATGTCAATGAACTGTTCGCACCATTGTGATCTATCGTATTCCAACCCTCTTCTCTCTGCCTGAATGGCAAGACACGGTGCGACAACTAGTACCACGCCGAGGGCCTTCAATGATATAGGCATCTGGCGATATGTCGGCGAGCGATGATGCAGGTAATATGACCCGGCCAGGGCGGCAAGACCGCTCGCTGCGGTACCCTCGAGTGCGCCTCTTCGAGAAGCAGCAGCATGCGCTTCGAGTTGTTGTGGGGTAGCGAGCTAGAAAGCGTCGAGCTGCCGTCAGCCGCTGAATGTTACACACAATATGAAGGTGCTCATACCTTCATTGTGTTTTATAGATGAAAGAGACTCTAAATTCTGTAAGAAGTGAAGTTGAGTTGGATCGAGACTTTGAAAGGTGTTGATGGGGTAGAAGTGATGGTCGTTGGTCTTTATTTAAGGAGAAAAATGAATGGCAGAACTTGAATCCGGTTGGCTGCTGACCGCAAGGCCGAGCTCGGGTGAGCGGTCCATAACCATGTCATCATCTCACGTGATCGGACAAGACCGGCGGTTCCAGTCCCCGACGCCTTCCGAAAGCACTTCTTGCCCATCGGGAACGAGGTTGCCGGATTTGGAC
>ML208612.1:14230-35636 GCA_004369065.1 Pluteus cervinus
GATAACAAAGGCAGGACGAACCGATTTGTCACATTTGAAGTCCATGAGGCTCTAGATGAGTCCAACATGCGTCCCATTGATTCCATGGCCTCAGAAGTGTAGCGGCCATGATCTTGCGTCGCATAAACGCCAACTCACGAAACGAAAGGACACGAATCGACAACAATATCGAGTTGGATGAGAAAACGGAACTCTGGAACTTCGTTGAAGTCAGCGTCTATCGCTCCCGTGGCCGTGATGGTCGAGTGATCGAATTGACTTGGATGTGAGCATGTTGTTCGTGATGGGGGTGGTACGTGTGCCAAGGAGAGAGCGATATAGTAAAACGTGAATGCACGGACAGTGCGCCTGTGAGCGTCTTGGTGGGCGTGAGAGCCAACCTGACGAGCGCTTCGCTCCTCTTTCTACAAGCTCCTACCCTCTCTGATCTCCCTCAGTCGGCTTCTTCAACTCGAGGTTCAACTTTCAACGTTCAACGTTCAACACCCAATATTCAACGTTCAACGCCAACTGGCCATGGCCAAGCTGCCGAGAGGGCGCCCACGGTTTCAATCGGACCATAATCATCATGATAACGGTCATCGCAGGCCCCCCGAAGCTCCTGCCAGAACTTGTCCGGATTTTTGCGCGTTTGAGGCCCAGGTTTTGCACACCGGAAGAGCTGCCTGAAGGTGTACTGACACTGAACGGAGCTTCTGCTCGAAGAATTCCCCAAAGTCTCGTCGACCACGTAAGTCCTTCGTCCTTATCGTAGCGATGGATATTTCTCTGAACAAAGCGCTCTAGTGGCAGTCAACGGCTGCATAAACCCGTCCACGCGTCCATTCACATAGTGATAGCGAAGAGTTGAGAACAAACGCACCCAACATCCCGCCTCTTGGTTACCCTCTATCCGCATCTCTGCCAGGGTGTATGGAAGTGTTTGAGGAACGATATATCGTACGAAACCCTCTGCCCTCCGTCTATATTCTCGCTCTAACATCTCGACCCTTTCTCAGTAGAGAACTGTTTTGTGCCCGTCACCTAGCGTAGGCCGGTCGATGAAGAAGAAGATGGACGCCTTAGCCGTCTAGAAACCATTACCCTTTCCTTCGTGAAAGCTTCCCATCGGTGGTTCGGTCCACATTTCCATTCGAGAGGGTTCGCTCGTCAAACATCTCACAACTTTTCTCCGTTTCTGCTGGCGAGTCGTCTCAAGTCGTCTCTTGCTGAGAACCCGTGGCTAGCTCCTCCGCCTTGGCTATGATACTTAGTTTATGGGCTATTCCACACCATCCTTTTCCACTATCCAACCATAATAATGCCTATCGTGTCGTCGCCTACTCAAGCGCTCACCATCCATCTGTCTCCCATCATACCAACCCAGCAAGACGTCGAAATCAGAAGCCTCATAAGCGCCTGTTGAATTTTCAGCGCTCGTCCTTGACCTTCTCACTTTACCTGGAGATCAGCCAGGTGTTTCGACTTCCAATCTTTCCCAGTTTCCCAGCTTCCTCGACGACACAGACTTCGTCAGGTCTAGGGAGCTTCTTGACGGACCTGAAGTGAAATCAGTGGCAAACGGTCCAACTTCGGCGCCAAAATGCGGGGATGCCAGTCTCGTACGGAACCTCCATGTTCCCTTCGCTCAGAACCTCCACACCTTCGTCGTCCACTGACACGTCGTCGGCCTTCAAGCCTCAGGCCTTACCATCTTGCACGTACGTGTCCCTCTGATCGTGATATCCCCGTTCGTTGACAAAGTACCACAGCGATATCCACTACCGACATTCTTCTTTCGCGTGGCGTAGCTTTTTCGGAACCTCGTCTCTGTCGATACCTGGTTGCTGTAACGTGATCGTAGTTCGGAACACCCCCCGGTTCATTACTGTTTTCCTGCTGTGTATTCGCAAACCCGTATCCGGATTTATGAGACTCTTAACTTCGTTGGCCCCAGGCCCAGTGGCATTACTTTACACCCATTTGGGTTGTTCCATTCTGTTACTCAGGATGTCAATGAGCTTTTGGTCTCAATCTGTTCGCGCGGAATAAAGCTGTGCAGCTCAAACCTTAAAATCACGACATCATTTTCGAAACATTGCAACACAACACAACGATTGCGTGGCCCCTTGCCTCTTGCTTCCACCTCCGACATTCGACAATGGAGTACGACGATTCGTACGTCGAGATATCACATTCCAAGATCCATAACCACATTGCTAAAACCTACATAAATGCAAACTCGGTACATGTTGTGGATCATGGTCCCACGGAGGATGGAGCTTCCGGAATGGCCCCCCGACGGTCAAAGGGGAAGTCAGGTAAGATCACTGCTGTTCGAGATTAATGTAATTCACAAATGGGATATGGTTCTCATAACCCAGTTAAGAAGACAGGAGGTGAGCATATCTGGGACAATTTGATGTTCACTGACCATGGTGAAAGAGGAAATGCTAGCTGAGGTTCAGGAGAAATTGCCTTCACTGAACTTTCTGCAAAGTCATGAAGAGGCTTCAAGAAAAATAATTGGGGAGAGTGGGCAATGGTTCTTAGGGACTGAAAAGTTTCAAGATTGGAAGAGTGGCAAGCTTGCTGCTTTTCTGGGCCTTGGTGACCCAGGAGTTGGAAAAACCTGCCTTGTGTAAGTATTTAGTTTAAATTTACAAGACCAAGAGTTGTTAAGCTGGGATCTAGTTCTCTTGTTATATCTCATTTACAGGGACTTCATGGTTCTACCAGAGTACCATATCTCTATATGAACCACCAAGAGGCTGAGTCCCAGACTCCAGCTAATATCATCTCAACCCTTCTCAAGCAGCTACTATCAACCTATTCTAGCCTCCCTAGTTCTGCTCTGAGCTTATATGAACAGGTCAATTTGGACCAGGGACCACCCCAGATGAAGGTTTTGGTCATGACCTTGATTGCTCTTTGCAAAGATGCAAATTATAAAACTTACATTGTCATTGATGCACTGGATGAGTGCAAGTTCTCTTACCAGCCAGATTTGGTATATGTTCTGGAGCAATTACTTGCAAACCAAGTTTATCTCTTTGCTACCAGTAGACCATCCTCAGAGGATATTGAATCCTTGTTTGATACAGCACATTCTATCAGATACATAATCAGAGCTACAGATTCTGACATCTCTAGCTTCTTGAAACAGAAGCTAGAGAGAAAGAAATCCCTAAAAGGCATATTAGATGAGAAATTCAAGAATGAGGCCATTGATACCATTATATCAAGGTCTCAAGGAGTGTAAGTACATTCTTGATAGGGTGTGTATCATATTACTCAATAATTGTATAGATTTCTTATTGCAGCAATGCAGATTGACCAGATCCTGTCTTTGACAAATAAAAGCAAGATGAAAGAGGTTCTGTCCAAGTTTCCTTCAGACTTGGAAACAAATTTCAGTAGGACCCTTCAAAGAATTGAAGCTCAAACATCAGAGCTTTCAAATATTGCAAAGTTGACTATGATATGGCTAATCCATGCCCAGCAACCTTTTACTGTCAAGGCCTTATGCTACGCACTGGGAACAAAAGTGGGATCAAACAGATTTGAAGTTGATAATCTTACAACTTCAGGTATCATTCTTGAATCTTGTTGTGGTCTAGTAACACTCCATGGTGGTCAACAATTAGGAGATCCAATAATTGGTTTTTGTCACCTCTCTGTGCAAGAATATATAGAAAGACAACTGAAGCAGTTAATTTCTTGTCCTGAAAAGACTCTTGCTTTGACATGTTTGACATATTTATCAATTGATGAAATTCACAAAGATGGTATAATATCTTCCTGGCTGAATGAAGTAGTATCTGGAGATGCCTATTCATTTTATCAATATTGTGCAAAGCATTGGGGGTTTTATGCTGCAACTTGTGTTGACATTGAAATAATGGATTTTATTAGACTGTTGTTGTCCAAACCAAACCATGTGATAAGCTGGGGCAAGGCTGACTATGGGGCAGAAAACAGTTCAAGCTTGCCTGCAAATACAGACTATACAGTAAATAGTCATAGCATTTTCATGTTACATATTGTGGCCAGATTTGGCCTTAAATTAAGCCAAGTATGGTCATATCTAGCAAAAGACATTCACAATTGCATAAATGCTAGGGTGGCATGGACAAATGAAACACCCTTAATGCTTGCCTGCAGATACAGTCACAAGGAGGTTGTTGAATATCTTCTGGGGATTCCAGGTATTGAAATAAATGTACATACAGAGGAAAAACCACCAGCCTTGGTATCAGCCATTGATCATGGTTGTGATGAAATTGTCAAAAGGCTGGTCAATGAAATTGCTATTGATATATATGGTAGGCACAAGTGTAATGGCTTCACAAATTGCACCTCAGTACATCATGCAGCCAGAGGTGGACATAAAGAAATGGTGGAACTTCTTATTGAGAAAAATGCAAGTCCTTTTATTGCAAATAGTGATGGCTGGACTGTACTACATTCAGCAGCTGTTAATGGGCACCTTACCATTGTACAGTTCCTTGTTGGAAAGGGTGTGAATCCATCTATTGTTGACAATAAACTTCAGACAGCAGTTCATGTTGCAGCTGAAAATGGTCATGTTAGCATTGTACAATTTCTTGTGGAGAAGGGTGCTGATCCATCATCCATTAACAATGCTGATTGGAGTGCTCTTGACTTAGCAGCTGAAAATGGCCACATATCTATTGTTGAATTTCTTGTGGAGATAGGTGTGGATCCATCCAGAGCTAATAATGATGGCTGGACTGCTCTTCATTCAGCAGCTGAGAATGGCCACATAGCTATTGTGGAATTTCTAGTCAAAAAGGGTGTGGATCCATCAACCACTGGTAATAATGGTTGGACTGCTCTTCAATTTGCAGCCCAGAATGGTCACATTCAAATTGTGGAATTTCTTGTTGGTGCTGGTGTGGATCCCTCAAGGGCTAATAACAAGGGTTGGACTGCTCTTCATTCAGCAGCTAAGAATGGCCACAAGATCATTGTAGAATTTCTTGTCATGAGAGGTGTAGATCCATCAAGTTCTGACAATAATGGCTGGACTGCTTTGCATCTAGCAGCTCAAAATGGTCACACAACTGTTGTTCATTTTCTTGTAGAGCAAGGTGCAGATCCATCCAACATTAATGATGACTGGAGTGCTCTTGACCTTGCAACTGAATATGGCCACATAAGTGTGGTGGAATTTCTTGTTGAAAGAGGTGTTAGTCCCTCCAGAGCCAACAGCCATGGTTGGACAGCCCTTCATTCAGCAGCTGCAAATGGCTACACTGCCATTGTAGAGTTTCTACTCAAAAAAGGAGTGAATCCATCCAACACTGGGAATAATGGTTGGACTGCCCTTCACTTGGCAACTCAAAATGGTCACATAACCATTGTGCAAATTCTCGTGGAAAGTGGTATGGATGTATTCAAAACTAATAACAAAGGTTGGACTTGCATTCATATAGCAGCTAAAAATGGTCACTTGTCAATTGTAGAGTTTCTTGTTGGAAAAGGAGTGGACCCCTTGAGCATTGATGATCATGATTGGACAGCCCTTGACTTAGCAGCTGAAAATGGCCACATTGGAATTGTGCAATTTCTTGTTGAGCAAGGTGTAAACCCATCAAGGCCTGAGAATGGAGGTTGGACTGCCCTTCATTTAGCAGCTGAGAATGGCCATACAGCAGTTCTGAAATTTATTGTACAAAGAGGGGTGAACCCTTCCATTGCTGATGATGATGGTTGGACTGCCTTACATTTTTCAGCAACAAATGGCCACATGGACATTGTACAATTTCTTATTGAAAGAGGTGTGGATCCACATAGCACTGATAATAATGACTGGACAGCCCTTCATTCTGCAGCTCAAAATGGCCACATAATGATTGTAAAACTTCTTGTTGAAATAGGTGTAAATCCTTCTTGGACTGACAATGATGGGTGGAGTGCCCTTCATTTAGCTGCTGAAAATGGAGACACAGCCATGATGCAGGTTCTTCTACAAGAGGTGCTTCCATCATTGACCTGATTGACAGCAGCTCCCAAGTACAGACCAGAGTTCAACAACAATGGTTTTAAACATACTCATCCAGACTCCTGCAAGTAGTTTCTTCCAGTAAATTTATGCAGAGTCCACTTACTATACTTACATTTACTTTCTGTAACTGTACTTTGGTAAGACTCTAACAAATAGAATATGTTTTTATGCACAACTATCCATTCATATCTGTTAATTTGGTATCTGAAATATATGCTAATTTCCCAGGTTCTTGTACAAAGCAGCTCTCCTGAGTGATTCTTGAAGTTAAGTTGAGATGTAAATTGAATCTGATTTCCATATTCAAGTGTTTAGGCATGAAGTTTGATGGATTTCATAAATGTAGAGAACAACTTGAAACCAGACAGACCAAGGTAAAATAATAAGATCCACCAAAAGAATAACAAAGAATGTAAGGTAAAGGAGACAAAGATTAACCTCATTGACTACTGGAACTTCAAGATTTCCTGTCTCTCCAGTACTAGATGGAGGGAGCACCATAAACCAACTATCACAGTCTATCAGCAGAATAATCCATCCTGAGTATGTCCATAAAATATCTTCATATACCATCCTGGCAGTGACTAGCACTGTCCTGTCACTGAGAGTTGGTGCTTTGGATGCTACACCCAAGTGATGGTGGGGAAAAGGAGATGAAGGACTATGAGAATTGAAGTAAAGGCTTCAACAAGGTCCTTGATATCATTGTATATGCACCTGCAATATGTGTTGACTGGATGCAGACAACACCGAGACCACACATAGATTGAACCAACTTGAAGCACTTCACAAAGTTTGGGTGCCACTGTAAGGTATATCAAAGGTGCACGTGCAAAGGGTCTTGGAGACAAGATATGATGATGTTTGATGGAGGGACACTGCATAGGATAAGTCTGGTTGTCAGCATTAAAGAAAACGTTGACACACCATTAAGCTCAACTTGCATCGAAAGACGACAGGAGCAGGACCATTGGTGGTATAGCCACAGTCAATAAGGGCTTGGCCACGACGAGTATGATTTGTGGAAGAAAAGCCAACATGTGAAGTTGTGAACAACCCCTGGAGTTTATCCTTATCCAGCGTGGACAGACGGAGTCGCGACGAATTAGCCATGGACGCATCCGTCATGGACACATTGGTCACGTTCAAAGTCGTCATTACTTCAGGCCGACATTAGACCATACTCTCAGCGACCAGGATCCCCCACATCCCTCTCCCACGGCAAATATTTGCACCGATCTGGTCTGCAGGATATGACAGTCGACACTGGAATTGCAGACGTCGTAGCAGTGTTAAGCGGAAGCGTTGTCAAAGGTGGCCGTTGTGGTACTGGTCCGAGAAGTGGTGAGAAGGGCTGAGTCGGTGTTAACTGTCTGAGGCTTGCGTTCTGAGTCTTGGAACTAGTCTATGGCCTTGGTCGTCCGGTCCGTTCGGTAGAACATTCGATATCGGCGGGCGATGCCACCTGGGGCCATTCCACAAGTCCGAAAGACTGTGAAGAAGGAAGAACGCGACTAAGGAATGACATCAACAAAGGTCCAGAAAAGAAAGCGGAATCAATGCGGAAAAAAATGGCGGGGAGGTAGATAAAGAGCCAAAAGGATTAAAAATTGATACATACCTTGGCTTTGGGCCACTACAGCGCGTCGCGTTCTCCTCCGAAGAGTGCCGTATGAGCTGGAAGTTCCATCTTCGATACGTGGTCCAGGTTCCTTTGTGGATATTGACCTTCGCAGTTGCGATGAACAGTGCCTTCTAGTGGTGATTGCAAATAAGTCAGGGCTCCTTTTCTCTGACTTGAGGCCATTGGCGGGTCGTAGGTACCAGTTGCCAGTGTCTTAACACCCAATTGCGAGTACGACTGACTTCTATCTTGTTCGACAGCTCCGAGTTTTCCTATCTCGTCGTAGCTAGGCGTTCTGAGTATGATGAATACGCGTGAAAGGACAAAAAAATGACGGAAAACCCAACTCACAATACCCAAGTTGGAGTATAGTATCGGCCGCCTTACCACCTGCTTCTTGTCTTCAGAATCCCCCGCCAAGGGACCATCTTGAGAGCACATATCTTGTTGAAAATCCTCTGAGAAATCGATGCCCAACATCTAAAGACACTAAACGTCAAACGGGAACAAGTCGACGAAAGCTAACATATATGCATACCGACGTTACGGTTCGCCCCTTTATCGGGAATCTGAACTTTGCGCAATGCGGAGCCTCCAATACTTGGAAGTGAAAGCTGTCAAGTCGGAGGTTGGGATTCAGAGACGATTTGATTCACAGACTACAGAGTTTGATACCTAGATATATGCGTCAAATGCGAACCAAAACAGCGAAAGTAGCACGCACCTACACCACCGTTCTCCTCAGTCGAACTCTTTGAATTGTTCCGATCGTGTGTTTCGGAGTGCGTGTCCTATTGATAGAGGTTGTAAGTGGTGAGTTCAAGTCGAGGATTGGGTCAAACGGGAGTGAAGGCAGACAATTGAATGGAAACCTCAAGGTACGCAAGGTCCATTTACGGGCTATCATCCTGGGCCAAATTCGCTCGACATGGAAGCCCAGAGGATCGGTAGACGCTTCGCCTCCGAGTCGCAGGAACTCGAAAGACCCAAGCGAAGAGGAGCACAAGCTGGGGCGCAACTGAAAGACTCACTTCTGTAAACCCTCGAAACCCTCTAGTCCCGCTCTACAAATCAGACGAAGAGTTCGAGATGACTGTTCTTGCAGAATGGGACATCGTCATCTCGTCGTCACCTTCGGTCGATGATGGTGCAGTGGTGGGAGAAAAGATGATTTGATGTGACCTCCCTGGCCCAACCCACGGTGCAAGCACCCACCACCTCGTAGAACGAAACTAGTGATGAGCACCACCTCATCGTTCTTCGACCATCGACTATTGGACGTTATCGCTGACGTGGAACATAGCCCCATCGCGTTCTGCCTCAAAGAGCCAGAATATTTACAAATTGGAATTGTGTTCTTGTGTTGGGACCACTCTCTCGGCCGTTCGCTATCTCTCCCTTCCGCTTTTCCTTCTGACATATCTTGCCTCGATTGTACTATTTGCACACCCAAAGCTGGCGATTGCGCTGTAACGCCTCTGAATCTTAGCCCGGCCCCTCCTCGACTCTCCCACTCTTTCCACACCCACTCCTCCATCTCCCGTCCCTCTTTGACGGGAAACTGGAAGTTCAGTGGCCATAACATCGACGTTCGCATCTTTCGCTCCAGATATTCCTCTGTGGGAGTAGACTACAACCGACTCAACAGCACCAATGCTCTCACCAACCACCCTCAATGACGGTTTAAACTATTCTTAGGAACAACATCCCGCGACCAACAGATATTCCCCAACCAGGCTGCGCAAGCACTCGCTCCTGACCCCTCCTGACCAGAGCAACGGCCTGTCAGAGGGCGACGTCGAGCTCAGATGGTCATTTGCAGAGTCCGTCGAGCATGACCTTTCGCAAGTCTTACCGCTCTCGACACGCATATTGAGAGACTGGGGGAACGGGGTCTGTCCTCCAGACGTCTAGGTTTATGTGGTCGTCTGCCTTTAAGGCAGCCTTGTTGGGTGGTTAGGAACCTGCAGGTGTTGATGAACGTGGCCCAGGAGAAGTCGAAGTTTGCGGGAGCCTGAGCTTTTCCATTTCCATTCGAAACGAAGCCCTCCGGACTGCCGAATAGTGTCGTTGCACCCACGACCACGACGACAGCCAGAAAACGGAAATGGGAATCTCGGGAAGGCCTAGAATATGAAAAGGTCTCGTTGCGACGCCATCTCGCGTCTTCGGAGGCATCAACCTTCCAACACCAACACCACACACCACACGATAGCGATCGCGTCGTATGGCTCCTCGCCCAGTTCCTGCCGACGCTCTGATTCCCCTTCCAGGCCTGCTCCTCCACGTTTCCACCCACCTTTGACGAGAAACTCGGAAACTAGTAGGCCTTATCATTAGCGGACGCTGATGATTCCTCACTCTCAATATTCCTGCTACGGAACTCGACTACGTTGAGTCGACAACACTACCCTCACCGACCGCCCTCAATAAAGTCGATACCATTTGGATGAACAACCTCCCGCCCATTGGAGGCTTCTAATCCAACGACAAGCGCCCAGCCAGCGCCTGAGGAGAGCAACAACTCGCCAGAGTGTCTCATTGACGGCGTCGAGTTCGAATGGGTCAATTGCAGAGTCCGTCGAGGTTGTATCCGGGGTTACAAATCACCAAATCCTGCATTGTCGTCCCGCTAGTTACCCAGGTCTCGAACGCGCCCAATCAACCTCTCAACACACTTATCGTCCATCAAGGAGCTGAGGGAAGAGGGGGATTGTGGCCTATTCGTCGGCAGGTCGACCGACTGAAGCTGGGTTGGAGTATTGGAGTATATAGCAGGGATGAGGACGAAGCGCGGATCCTGATGGCGTCTATGAGAGTCGAAGCTCGCGGAGAGGTATCGCACCTAAATGCGAAACGGAAGACCACCGAACGGTGTCGGACATGACGGCAAAGACAAGGACCATCCCGCCGTTCTTTCATTATCGACTATCGACGCGGAACAGAGCTCCGACCTTGACAGCGCTCTGTATCCATTTCTTCCTGTCCTGCCTCGAACGACTGAATATATGCGCATCGAAATTCGTCAGGCGTTCATATGTCCTGGGGCCCACTTTCTTATCACCTTGAAGATGTACGCTATCTCTCCCCCTTCTGCCTTTCCTTTTGACATATCTTTCCCTGATAGGCGTCGTTTGGCTCTTAACCCAATTCAACTCGGCGCTCCCCACTTTCCACATCCACTCCTCCATCCTTTCATCAGCCCATCTCGGACAAGAAACTAGGTCTCATAGGCTTTGTCATCGGCGGGAGTTGATGCTCACTTCGACGTTCGCCTCAGCGTTCTCGGTATTTCTCTATGGAGTACACTACAACAGAGTCGACTGCAGCAATACCGCCCTCAACGACGGTTTAAACTATTCGTATGAGCGACCTCCCGCGACCAACGGACATTGTAATCTGACGATGCGCGCAAGCACCTGCTCATGACCGTTACCCGTCAGAGAGCATGATGACGATGTGAAGCTCCAACTGGTCAATTGCAGAGTCCGTCGCCTCCCCTCTTGCTCTACCACTCTCACCTTTCGACACAACTTATCGCTCATCCATTGAGCTTTGGAAGCGGAGTTCGTCCTCCGGACGTCGTGGGTTGATGAAGCTATCTGTCCTTACTGCAGCTTTGTTGGACGTTACAGTGGGAACGAAGAGAAGTCATTGCAGATGCCGATGAAGGTGTCCTAGGAGAAGTTGAAGCCAGCGAGGAGGCATTCCACCTCAAATCGAGACGTCTATCCCAGAACTAGCAATTACACCTGCGGCTACGACCACAATATGATCTTCTGGACTAGAATGTGTTATCCGTTTGATCACATCCGATCCACAAAGGGAGCTCTTCATGACGTAGCTCAACGCTGAGGCAACCGGCCTTCTTCCATACATGTTCTCGCACCTGGGCAATTCAAAGTCTCGACATCTCGACATCACGTTCCATACTCCGTACCTCGAGACGGCTGATCCTCCAGGACGAGAGACCGGTGCGCTTCCGGCGCAATCTCGAGTTAGTTTGTGGAAACGGGGTTAGTTGTGGTGGGACAAGTGGTGTCAGAGATCAACCAGGAGGAAGAAAGCACATCGGGCACAAGCGACTTTCACCTGGACGGTTGAAGATGCAACCTTGGGGCTCGACGCGACTTTTCGTCGAGTGATTTACTTTCACTCGCCGTCATCTGTGCACGATGAACTCCTTCATCTGTATCGCCTTCGATATCATCACCCCAAGCTCACGTCATGTTCACCTTTGGACGACCCACCACTGCCGACTTACCATTCGACTTTCCACAATAACTAATTTGACTACCCCCTCCAATACGCGTTTCTTTCTTTCTTGTCATTGGATTCGTAGCCAACCTTCATCAAACCACGGATGCCTGATTAGCGGCCCTTCCATCTTTGGCGCCTTTCCATTTCCCCCGGAAGGATAATACACGTCAGCGTAGAGGTTTGCCAAACGTTGCTCCGTTCCTCTACCTATGTGGTCAGACTGCTTCGATTAAATCTTCTGCTACCTCTAATATGTGTCCGTCTTCTGTAAAAATAATCTACATTCTTTTCGAACGACCAAGTGATCAGGTCGTGACAGGTATTATAACGGGAGAACGGACATGACTTTTGCAGTAGGAACATGTACGAATCGTTTCTCATTAAAGCACCATCTTGTTCTTGTAGTTCTAATTCCGCTCACACCTCGACCATCTCTCCAAGCTTCCACCGTTCCTTACACATCGCATTCGCCTTCATGGTCATTGACACCTGGATGTTAAACGGCGTTAAACCACGATTGCCAGTAAGATCGGTGTTATACCCACAATCACCTCGCTGACGATTGCCCCACCTTTGGGGATTGACCCTCGTCGTCGAGTAGCCCAACCCAGCACCTAAGTGCCGCCTGAAATAGCACTGCGCTATTCGTAGTCTTCGTTTGTCAGTCGTGCGTAGAGATGCGGTCTCTCCATTCCCGCATCTTATCTGAGTATTGCGACTGGGTGACACCTAGTATAAACCAAACCCCCGGCATCTCAATGTTCAAGGACTGGTCTCAAAGACTTGGCTAAAACGAATTCGAAATTAGCAAATGATGATCGATGACCGAAGGATTATGATCTCAATGGAAGAGATGGGCCATGTAGAGATACGAAGTGAGTCTGGGCTATACATAGCTCGGTGAGGAAGAGCATAAATGCTACCCACCTTGTGATATCGAATCCGTTCGCCAGTACGGACAGGGGACTCTAACTTCTCCCCAAGATTCTTGATCCTGTTGGCAATAAGATTTGGTGTCACTGGGGGAAAGTCGTGATAGAGGGCCCAGTTGAGCAGTCTGGAGCTAAACGCAACGAAGAGACGGTGCGAGCGCCGAGCGCTGTGTTGGGTCGCAACCATCATCATGCCAGACACGTGCCCTTCTTGACTCTCCTCCGCTCTCGACGATGTCTGCCTTCCACAACTCGGTCCTCCCAACATCCCATTACAATTGCACCGTCAACAATAACAATATGATTATACATGCACAATCCGTGAATGTTATTGATCATCAACCAAGTCGGTGTGAGCAACTGGCAAGCCCACGCGTTCTAACGCAAAGTCTAAGACCCCTCTAACTCCTCTCTCAAGCCACTCATAAAGGTCGACCTGGTGAGGCATAAGGGAAAATCCCAACAGGCACAGGAAGATCAAGGTCGGTATTTACACTTTACATTCTGGTGGAATTCCGATTAGGTCTTGCTAGATATCCAAGCTCGCAATGAAAAAATGTCGCGTGCTGAAGCAGAACAAGACTCTGAAAACAAGGATGAAGCCCCACCTCCAAAGAAACCTCGCAAGGACAAGACTCCAGCACCCAGCCTTGACGATGAAGAAATGGTGCTGGCTAGTCAATTAGGTCCTCCCGATATTCCTAAGGGAGGAGAGGAAGAAAGCCGGCCTGCGCTTGGTGACGGTGCAGAAGCCATGGTAGTAGACAAGGATCTAGAGGAGGACGACGACAACGTGCAAACCAAGGAAGATTTCGAGTTGAAGCCAAATGGCGTATGATCAAATTTTCATTTCATTTGGGGTGCTAATCATGCTCTAGGCTCTCATCGTCAAAGAGGGACCTGTGACCGAGGCTCCCAAACGCAAACGCGACGCGTCCAAGAAATCTTCCAGCGAGGAAGGCTTGACGCCGACTAGGTCAACCTCCGGGAAGGTTGTTCAAAGTCGCTTTGAGGGAAACCTCCGTAATCTCGCAATCCAATCCAAGTCCTTCATGCGCCTTCGTATATTTTCCAAAACCCCCTTTCCTCCTGCAGACCCTGTTGAGCGCACCAAATTCGGCTGGAGCGTGATTCAAGAAGCAGCTAACAACTCACCGGACAAGCAGGTTTTTCAACCACTCCTGGCTCAAGTCAGCATGGATTGTTCTCTTAAGCAAGACATGATTACTTTTGTATGTCCACGTCCTTCTCCGCCTTTCTCTGGTCCTCTCTATATTCATTTCTCTTAGGCAGGATATACACGTGGTGCGGTTACTCTCGCCATTTCGGGCAAGGCGCGTGATCAAGTCAAAGAACACTACAACCTGGATGCCATGGGTGACGAGGAGATTGTGGCTAGCGTTGCCTGGCTTCTAAAGGATGGGAACTTCAAGCATAACAACATTGATATAAACGTGCACCACAATCCACATCCTCGATTCCAAACTAACTTCGGTGCTTTCAGAAACAAACATATGAAAAACTCACCCCATTCGAAAACAGCATCTTTCTCAAGATCCTTCGCTCGCAATTTCTTTCTACCAGGCCAAAGGCACAAAAAACTGATGCCTTGACAACTGCGTTTCTTAAAAAAGAACAGGCCATTCCCATTGTTTTAATCATCCTGGCTGTAACAGCTGTAAGCCTCTTGAACGCCAGACTGATGGAGTTGACTTGAGCTGACAATCGTGTTCAGGTTGAGCATGCTCTTACCGAATTCCGTAGTGGTGTTCAGGTTAAAAGTCCCTTCAAAGAGGATGGAGCTGCATTACGGTATGTATTTTAAGTAGGTTTTCTCCTCATCAACTGATTTTTTTCTGTCTATGCTTAGATTCAATCATTTTATGTCAGTGTGGAAGCCTTTGGAAAAGACCAACTGGGCAAAGAAATTCCCTTCTCGCATGTTCAACCGTCTCATGTATTGTCTTTCTCTCTTTATTTATGAGCTTGAATACTTACAACCTATTTCCAGGAAAGGCGACAATCCTGCTCCAGCTGCCGAGTCAAAGGAATTGGAGGACATTGACATTTCCGAATTAGAAAAGAAGGCTGCGATGGCAGAGGAGGAATATTAGTCGTATCAGAGTAGTTGCATCTTGGGTTGTATCTTGATCGCATCCTGCATCGTCTTCTGTCTTTTTTCATATCTACATGTAATCACTCATTAGCCCACTGACAGTCACTTTTTACACTTTTTCTTTTAATACAATAGTGTGTTTATCCATACACAAGACTTCGAAGAGCTACATAAGGCCATTCAACAAAATCTGGTTTGAATGCTCTGGTGGGCTGTTTGAAGCACTTTGAGTGTGCCTTCCGGGCTTCCCTGGAGAGGTTGTCATTTACGAGGCCACACAAGCACCTGTTCCTGACATTTCCTGACCAGAACTATCACCCGTCAGAGAGTACCATGACGATGTCAAGCTCCGACTAGTCAATCAGAAACTCCGTCACCCCCCCAGCTCTACCAGTCTCACCTTTCGACACACTGAGTTTGGGAAGCAGAGTTCGTGGGTTGATGAGGCTATCTGCCTTCACTGTGGCCTTGCTGGACGTTATAGTGGGAACGAAGAGAAGTCTTCGCAGATGTCGATGAAGGTGGCCTAGGAGAAGTTGAAGCCAGCGAGGTATTCCGCCTCAAACCCCAGAACATTAATCAGCAATTACACCTGCAGCTACGACCACAGAAACGGCAATACGATCTTATGGAGGATTAGAACGTACTATCCGTTTGGTCACATCCGATCCACAAAGGGAGCCCATCATGACGTAGCTCAACGCTCGGCCAACCACTGGCCTTCGTCCATACATACCCTCGCACTTGCGCCTCCGAAAGACTCGACATCTCCATATCGCCTTCGACACTCCATACTTCGCAACGGTTGATACTCCAGGATGAGATACTGGAGCGTTCCCGGCGCAATCTCTTGAGTTAGTTTGTGGATTGATACGGGGTTAGTCGTGGTGGGACAAGGTCAGAAACCGACCAGGAGGAGAGCCCGTCGGGCAAAAGCATCTTCCACCTGGACGGTTCGCAAACGTAGTTGTAGCAACCTTGGCGCCTGGCTCTTTCGTCCAATGACCGACCTTCTTTACTCTCCGTTGCATCAACCGTTCACGATGAACTCCTTCACCTGCATCGCCATCGATATCAATAAAATCGGTGAGTACTCCAATTCTCAACCACCTTGCTTCGATTTCGATATCGATAGTTGGCTCATATATGCACTCATTCCGCAGTGGGTACAGGCCGCTACCCATGAATCTCCTGGTTTAATCGAGAGATTTATCAACTCGTACTTGAAAAATAAATTTATCTCCTCCACCAACCTTCGAACTCGAGAAGAGTATCAAAGATGGGCTGGCGCCTGCCCCTTGTACGCACGGAGGACGTTTGAGTCCGAGTCCAGTGCCACCAAAAGTTTACATTCCAACGGATGGAAATACTTCGATCAAGTTAATCATCAAAAAAAAGAACGCATGATTGGATCCACCTAAAGGTGTACGATCGACCGTTTTACTGACAGTGTGTACGTGTTAGCTTGCTTCATGTTTTTTTTCTCTCTTTGATGAATCCCGCAGTTTAGTATCTTCGTCGACGCCTCAAGCATTTGGACTATGGTTGGTTGTGATTAGATGGGCAAAATGTGGGTGCTCATAGGAGATTCGTAGAGGCGAGAATACGGTGGAGTCAGAGGTATGAAAACGAGCGTTTTGGTTCGTACCCGATCACTACGTTATGACGTGAGCTCGGGATGATGATTTGGCCTGACCTCGGCCTGACACCCCCCCCCCCCCGTAAACTTAGTCCAAAAATACCTACTTGTGCTGCTAAAACTTCGACGAATTGCCATAGCTGTTGACGGAAGTTCCAACCCCTCAAGTCCCGACCACTGGCGGTCACTGTAATTATATGTGCCGGTTGCAATGTCGGATTCCCATTCAATTCCTGTTGAAGCTGGTCTCTTCAGCGTCGAAAAGCGTGAGATGGATGAAAGATGAGCGGAAAATGAACTCACAGTCGCGGTGAAGGTCGGCGCTATCTATAACGTCAATAGGTTCAGATAGAACAGCTGGTGAAAAGCTCCGAATCGACAGAACAAAGGAAAAGGACGGGAACACCAAAACAAAGCAAAAAGATCAAGAACTGAATAGAAGGCAGAACACGAGGGATGAGGAAAGGAGGACGACGCCAGACAACTCGGAATCAGATGTGGTGCGAGAGCAGAGCGACAATGTAAGTGACCTCGATGGAGGACTAAGCACACAAGCAACAACGAAGAACACAGTGACGAAAGGAGGAGGGCAAGGCCAATTCGCGAGCTCCTCAGCTCCCCATTGCGCCTCGCTGAGAGTCGCTCTTCGTAACCAGTCTCCATCACGCTAGCTGCATGCATAACGAGCAAGCCTGTATCCACGGCCAGAACACCAAAGCTCCAGCCAACAACACTCCCCAAACACTCTCAGCCCAACCACGGATAACTTCGGCTGCGCTCAGTCTTCTCACCACTCCATGTCGAAACAGCATCATCGTGGTCACCCATAACCACTCACGTCAACACCAGCGCCGCCGCAAAAGCAACGATCATGCAGATATACAGTCCAGACGGTACTCCTCCGTCGGGCTGCAGATTTTGCGAACGAACGTCGAATGGAGGGGGTGCGTGAGGAGGATTTATAACGCAACGTGCTTCGCCCAAGGAGACCACTACGTTCGTTCGTCCCTCCCCTATATCCGTTGCCCACCCCACATTATCCATGTTGACAGAAAAGTCATCACAAGGGGGGAGGATGACGGATGAAGAGAACCCGAAGATGGCGCTCGACTATGCTGGGTCGAAGACGGTTCGATGTTAACCACCAGCTGACACGGCTGAAAGTTGAACTCATATCCAAGCTCAACACCCAATGCCCCCCTCAACGTCCTGCTGATGTCAAAGGGCCCAGTCGAAGTCCCATCAAGGATCCCCACAAAGTGCTGGTACCGCTGGAAGAACCGGCTGAGACGATGCAGGAGGTGTGGTTTGCACCTAAGGACAATCGCGTCGACGTCGTACACGTTATACGCGCTCTAAGCCTCTGCACGTCGTTGATTGCTTAAGTCTGGGAGCGGAAGGGGATCCGCTGGAGATGCCGGCGTCAATGCTGCACGGAACGCGAGGACCGCTGAAGGGGTTGCCATTGAGGTATTGGGAACTGCCGCCCGTCCGTCCATGGATGAGACGTGGAAAGGATTCTGGGGTGGAATCGGGCAGTGTGAGTGATGACAGCTCTCCGCATCTCGAATGACCTGACGTCTTGTTCTCAGCTATAAATCCCATCTGGATCAGTCTCTCAGATCTCAACAATCATCCATGTATCACAGCAATACATAGGTTTTCGTGCGCGCTACTAGCTCGAGATCGCTTGAAATTGGATAAAACGCGTCGAAGGAACAACTGGATTATAGATTCGATCAGACAGGCCATAAGTGGAAGAAAACGAAACGAGGAATGGAGATATACACACCCCGCCATTCCAACATAGAGACTTCCTATCTTTCGAGCGGAGGAGTCCATAGCACCTCCCCAGGTAATCCGGCGTGTTTCTTCAATCCATGGTGCTGGCAGATACGACGACCATTCTGCCCAAGCCGGAGTCTTCAACACTAGGATACCCCAAGGTGACAGAATGTGGACCTCTCGAAGACCAATTGCACAACTGACGAATTGGGGTTGAAGGGAGGGTACGAGGCATCTTGGGAGGCTGGGGAGTGGCCAGGGGGAACGGAGACTCTGAGTGTCGTCACTAGTTGACTTCGAGTCCGACGTTGATCGTGGTTTCAAAGCTTAAGGGATTGACGACCTAGGCGGGAATCGTTGAATCCTATTTCATACCGCTTGTTGATGAAAATGAGTAAGCGGACAGGACGAGGGCAACATGGGACTCACAAGCCTGAAATATCGGGATACGAGGCGTGAATTTGGAAGGAATCCCGTCTTGGTTTCAGGCTGGCCGATTCGCCATCTCCCTACCATCCTCACGGGATATCTCGCCCAACTCCTCTCGCACTGCAGTGTCCAAGACCTGAAGACAACCTGGGTGTCAAATGTGATGTAAGAGACAACGAAAGGAGACATGCCAATAGGGTTCTTCTCCGCCACCTAGTCTTAAAAAACTGCTTGGCTGCGTTTCGCATTGTTCTAGAGTCTGCGGTCCGCCTTTAGACGACTTGGAGAACTTAAGAGTCGAGATCGCAGAAATTCGAAGGGAAGGTGACCGTATTCCATTCGTCTCCCTTGTTCTTTATCCATAAGCCAAGCTCTAGTCAGGCTCTTTGAACCATCCATTGATTTCGTGAGCTCGTCCAATGTTCGTAAGCCGAACTATGAAAGTCGGGAACCAAAAAAGGCCTCGAAGGATTGACCGCGATGCTTGACCCATTCTGGATAAGACACGGAGGCATGCCGTGTGAGAGAGGTTTGAGTCGATGGGGTGGACTTGAAGGTGAAATGTGGTCTGAGTGGAGGTCGGTGGTGAGGAGAAACAGCCAAACGGACCCCAACGTCGATCTTCCCGGGCCCTCTTTCCTTTTCTGGTACTCATCCAAATACCATGCTCGATTCGGAACAGCTAATCCGAAGCAATTCGGATTTTTTATACCCCTTAGTCTTCTGATTACCCAGATGCACAGGTTATCTACGTTCTTACCCTTCGTGTCCGTGTTTATCATCGTAATATTGACAGAACGGTTAGAAAACTATTGTTACCTTCAACACTGAATGTCAAACATGCACTGGCACGATACACGGATGACGATAAGTTATAAGTGTCTGTATTGTTACCCTAAGCTGTGGATAGTCAGCATAAAAGAAAACTCGAAGTCAGCGCGCCGGCAAGGGAACCTTCATACCCAGAGTTGAGATCGATCTAGATTAGGCGCCTCGGCGCGAGGGCTCGGTGAAACCTAGAATATCATGACAACTTGCGAGTATACGTATGATATTCACAATTGCTACTGCCAGCCGTTGATTGAAAACGTTAGATGCATACAGTAGCGACGCGCCGGTGATGAAACTTGGTGGCTCTTGAGCGCCGTAATCTAGATGAAGTCGAATTGCGCACGTCGGTAGAGACAGACACGGATATGCGTGAATCCTCCGAGCTTCCACATTACTTCGAAAGCAACTCTGATTAGTGTGACCTAACAGCTCAGAAAGTATACTCACCAACGATCGACACTGTACTTGGTCAAGAGCATAATTTTCTACTGTTCATGGTGAGCCAGGCCGGTATTATCAGAGAAATGTCGATACGGTACCCAAGTTGCATACCAGGTCACTTTGACCTGTAGCGTTCTCGGTATCGGCCTCGCGGGGCTTCATCGGTTTTCGCAAGTCGAGCCAGAGTCTTGAACTCCAGAACTTCGCCTTCCGATAACTACGACACGCCGACATCGGACTCGGATGCAGAGTTAAAGGCCCCACTGTAGTTAAATAAGAATATGGACTACGAATCGAGGTGGTGGAATATACTTACCTTTTAATACTGAACGCGACGTCGACGTCAAGGAAGCCGTGCGATAAAAACGACACGATCGCCCCATGGACTCACCACCACATCGATTCATGCGCAATCCGACAATTCTGCACCCTAATTTGATGCCTGTTGATGAAATGTCAACGCTTCTACTGGCTTTACAGAATTTGACAGGGACCTACCGTAGTTTCACCTACTACACGGGATATCACTGAGAAGTGCCACAGAAAAAGGCAAAAGTCGGAACCGGTGAGCGATCTGCTCTGCGCAAATCAAAGACTTGATTACGGCCCGAGCGCAGTTTTTTTGAACACGGAGGTTGGTCGACGGCCGAGCCGACTTAGACTTGCAGAAACTCACGAGGGGGCAGTGCCGTGTTCTTCTTCAACTTGCCTTCTTCCCGTCCGTCCTGGCATTCTGAGTGGGCGAAGATCTGTTAGTGACCGTGATTGTCATGATATTTGACGTTTCCATACCTGAAAAACTCCTCGACATCATCTAGTCTCCGTGATCACTCCGAGTCCAATACTATCGACGGCGGCGACAAGGGAACAAGCCCGTCCTTCCAGGCGTAGTCTGAAGTTGAAGTCAAATACAACTCGAAGGCAAACGTAGTTTTGGTTGGAGTCTGATGATGGACGAGGGTGCCAGTAAGGAAAGAAAGAACACTCTATTCGCCATATTCACCATATAACGTGCGTGGTAGCTCGATGACCTAAATCGAAACGTCGATCTGAGACCCTCCAGAGAGACTGTAGCGTTCATTTCATGCGCAGCCTTACTTCGAATCATTGAATAGATTTCTGGGAGACGGTAGCAAGGAACGAAGGAGTTGCCTATAAAAAAGATCAGCCCAGACAGGCTCAAGCGGAGTGGACAGCTGGGACATCGGGAAAGATTCCAACGAGAGAAATACTTACCCTCAACAGCACCACCCAGCAGATCGCATCCCTCGCGGACAGATGGAAGCTGCCGTATCCGAGTCATTCTACGTTCCGGAGTCGACTCCATCAACTCTTGGAG